>CM021103.1:612994669-613255604 GCA_007115665.2 Sequoiadendron giganteum | reverse complement strand
TTTGTTGCTCCCATTGTCACTTAATGTACAAGTATACCACCAATGTATGTATGTCAAATAACACAAATAGTAGAAAACCTTGATGTATGGCAGCAATAAAAGGTACAAACTTATGATGACAACACCATTCAAAGAAACTAAACAATGATAGCATAAAGTATTGTATGCGAACAAAATTCCTTAATGAGAAAAGGTGCACTTTTATTCTGATATGCATATTACTTAAGCATTTGAAATAAACTCATTGCTCATTTGTGATTCCCATTTCAAAGTGGAGGGTTGCCTCATTGCACCTTTGACTTGGTTGTCATGAATGGACAATGTGATAGTTGTTCTTACAACCACCTTGTGAATTATTCCTCAAAATGGAGATAATTTTATTTGAATCACTTTGAATTTTTTTCCTTATCTCATTCCCTTCTTGAGACTTAGGGGCGGCATGTTGGGCTCAACCCTTGTGGGAGCCCATTTTTACACCACATGCTATGATGTCATAAGAGATGAATCCAACAACAAGATTTCACCTATACCTACACAGTGAACAAAAATGTTAGATAAAAAAATAGTGAAGCTCAATGCTCTTGTGATGTTTGATTTTCAGGCTCTTTTGCATACATCTGATACTTGCTCAGCCGATTTAATGCATTATCGACCTATGTTACATTTTTGTTGATAGGGCATATGATGATATTCATATCCGGAGCTCTAACCAACCCTTTTCATCATGATGTATGTTCATATAAAGGTCAGGAAAAAAGGAGGAGCTAAAGACAATGGAGACCCACACAAGATTCTGCCAGGAAATGATGGATATGTTTCTTTTCATGCACTCATTTTATTACTTTCATCTTCAAATGTATAGTATATCTTTATGTTGCTTTAGTTCAACTACTCCCATGGATTGTGTGGGAAATTTGATCATTCTTTTCCCTTTCAATATATGAAACAACAACATTTGTGTAGTCTTGTGTATATTTCAATACAAAATGAATGAAACATTACAACAATGAATGAAAAAATATCTTGTAATTTTTGGTAGTTTCCTTTATGTTGTAAAATATTGCACAATAAAAATTGGATTATCTATTTGAAGCTTAGATATGCAATGGCTAATCATAGTAGAAATATGTTGGAATACCTTTCACCTTTAAATTTAATTAACTATTTCAGCTCTACCAAATTGAGCTATAGGTGAAAATTTAGTAACATTTCTGGTAATTTTTGTTCAATGCTTGCTTTCTAAGCATATAGACCAGTAGCCTTAAACAATTCATTGGAAATGGAGTCAAATTCTACCTCTCTAAACTCAAAAAACCATTGTAACTCAACTACAAATACTCCAAATAGCAGAAAAAGCCAAACTGAAAGCAAACTACTAAGGCCCTGGTGGCCAGCAAACTATGCATGAGCACGTAGGGAAAACAAAACAAAACATTGTTGTATCAACACCTTGTTTGAAAGAAAAACCTACTCTAACCAGCAAAGGAGTGGAGCTCAAATAAAACCATTAACCATATTTGAAAAATAGCTCCCTTTTCTAACCAACATAGGATGCTTAGCTCGCTCATGATCTGCTGATAAGATGTGAGGAGCAGGAGCAGGAGTACACCTCACAAACTGCTACAATACATTCTGAAGAACATAATCATAATCTCCCCCCCCTTTTAATTTGATGAAACATATTGCTAGTTTGAAATGAAAGAGTATGTTGTTCTCTTGATGAAATCTCATCCTTGGGTGTGTTGATAGTCTTGTTGGCATCCTTGTTGGCCAAATCCCTAATAGGGAATCCTCTTGAAAGGATGAAATCTAAACTCTAATTTTTGACTTCTTGTTGGTTATTCACTATTTCAACTTCATCATTGTTTCCATTGAAATCACTCAAAAACATGTCATCGAACTTCACACAAAACTCTTCTATCATGTTTGTGCTTAAATATCCATCCAAGAGAACATTAGTCTTCTAACTCATAATAGGTTTTGAGATATCTTCATGACTGATTCCATGAGAACTGAGAAAGACATCAGAACTGATACCTTGAAAAGCAATGTCTTCCTCATTTTCTTGCTTATCTTGCAAAATGTTTGCATTTGTTTCAAACTCTTGAATATTCAGATCAGGGTTGCTCCCATTGATCTGTTCATGAAACAGAGGCTTTTCCAAATGGATTTTATCAAAAAAAATCTCATAACTTGGCATTGATTCCAATAAGGACATACTCCTTTGAACCTCATCCAAGAAATCAACTAGAAATTGTGGTTCAGCACCAATTTCTTTCATATTTTCTAAGTTCTCAACAAAATTCTTAAGATCATTCCAAAACAACTTTTCTTAACATTCCTCTTGGGTTTTATATGGAAGGGAACTGTCTTTTACCTCATGATAACTCAATAAGCTTTTCAGGTTCCTCAAAAGGTTCATTTTTGCAGTCCTCTTTTTGATCCAAGGCTCTGTTATCAAACTAATGATCCTCAAACAATAATTCATCACATTTTTTGACACTTTCCTGCTACTCAAAAATAGAATTTTCATCATCATACTTAATGAAAGTAGGTAACTCATTAAACCAAATTGTGAATTTTTTCTCTTGTTCAGCCTCTTTAACCTCCTCATACTATTGTCGAGAATGTTGTTTGTCATCTTGTTGACTAGGATATCCCAATCCTAGTGACTCACCTGGAAATATGGTAACTTCCACCTTTTATTCTCTCTTCCCAAAGATCTCATCCCCCAAAGGCATTGGGCCCTCATCTAAGTGTGAACAAAATAGATCAATCTCATCTTGAAACAAATCATCTTTGACCTCCTCATGATCAACCCATTTTAGCAAGTTTGGGACAAAAACCTCATGTTCCCAAATTATGTAAATGTCTAATCCTACCCCACCCGTGTGATTGAAAGTGTCAACTTCATGATTCTCGATTGCCCACTCATCTAGATTTACATCCTTAATAGGTATGTTGGGGTGTAGAGTCATGGATTGATCCTTTAGCTCATGGGTGATGTAGAGATTAACATTTATAGTGCTAGAGACATATGGTTCAATATGATCTTTGGATTGTGGTTCTGACTTTATGGTCACCTTGGTACCATACCTTGTTCTGAAAAACAAATGTGCCCAGTCAGAAGATAGAAACCCACCCAACTTAATAGTAAAATCCCTAGAAAGACATATGGAAAAATGAGGTGGTAGGTCAATAACATGGATATCTTGAGAGATTGCAAAATTTGGGCATGCATGCAAGGTAAGAGCTAAATTTTTAATCACCCCAGTAGTCTTAACAGCAGAACCATCTAGTTGGATTATTCCCTTTGCAAGAGGCTCATAATCTAATCCTAACTTATTAGCTAGACTCTTAGGCATTACAGAGTTGCTTACACCGGAATCAATCATGCAATTGTGCACTAGTTTGTCACCAATGATCAAACGTAAATAAAATGGAGGCTTTACCTCTTGCGCTTGTTGCTCATTCTTAACTTTAAGGTTGTTTGCAAGCATAATCTTAGTCTTATCATGGTTAGAAACATCAAAAATAGAAATCTTAGACAAAGCATCTTGCAATAAGTCTTTTTGCCTAGGAATATGTGATGCATCCATTATTGGCATGCTAATAGTAGCCTTCTTCAGATGTTCAACAATATTAAATGAAATGGGACTCTCCTTTTGTTGTCCCTTAAGAGTAGCAGCATCATTTTTCCTTTGCAAAGGTTGTGTTTTCACCTTAGGTTGATCCTTATCAGGTACAACTTGTCCTCTTTGTAAAATTTTAACTTTTCGATAAGTTGTGGGGACAACTTGACCTATATGACCTTGAAATTTACCTTTATCTGGTTGTTGTTGGACCTTTTTAGCTTGTTGCCCCAAGTCAACAACCCTCTTTTTTAATCTAGTATTGGTTGCAATAGGTGAATCTGATTGATTTTGACTTTCAGGATGGTTCAACCCACAAAACTTAGTGCCTTGCCAATTCATCCAGGCAACATCAAGGTTACCTTGTTGCTTTGGATTTTCTTTTGATACACTTTCTAAACCAGCATAACTATTCTAAACCATTAGAGTTTGACTCTTTACTCCATTCATGCATGCATCTTGGTTATGAGGTTGGTCACAGGGATAACACCAATCACACTCTTGTGCCATATGGTTTTGGATAGGCATAAGATCCCTTGAAGAGTTGACAACATTAGGATTATAAGGCTAAAATGGTCTAGAATTGAAGTTTCTTCTTTGACCTTGAGAGTCAACTTGAAAAGGTGGCCTATTTGACTGATTAGGCTGATATGGAGCTTGGTAGGGCCTAGAATCCTGGCCAACTTGCTTCTTGAGATTGAAAAACTCATTTCTAACAGTCTTGGTAAAGGTTTGAAGCATGCCTTTTAGCTCTTGAAACTCTTGATATGGTTTTGGAATAGCAGCTTCTTGGGTTGCAGCTTGATAACCTATTGCAGGAGCAGATGGAACAATAGCTAAAGGGGGTAATGACATAGGAATAGGTGGCTAAAATTCAGGAAAAAATGGCATAGGAGGCCTTGGGGATATTTTACCAACTTGTATAAGGCATTTTTATGATCTAATAGCTATATCATAAGCATTAGGAAGTGTAAATCCACCCATAGATCGAATCATCACAAAAATCTTACTATTTAAAGCCTTGAGAAAGAAAAGAAATGAATGTTGAGGTGAAGGTTTTACCGTCATTGGAATCCTATCCCAAGTCCTTTGGAAATGGTAGTTAAAATTTGAAATATGCTCATGAGGAGCTCTCTTGATGGTACTTAATTGTTCCAACAAAGACAAATGATCTGATTTGTCCTCAAACTGTCGATGCAAGCCATCACCCAGCTAATCCCATGTTGTGATTGAATTTGTTGGGAGACCTCTAAACCACTGCAAGGCTTTTCCCTTCAGTGATGCGGCCAAAAGCCTAAGTGCTACGTTCTCTTCAGTGACATTATGAACCAAGCACAATGTTGCCACATCTTGAATGTTCTCAACAGGGGTGGTCTGATCTTCTCTAGTGAAATATGGCATAATTTTTAGAGCTACAACCGGAATTTCATCATGCTGAGAAAGAAATAAGGGGTTTCCCCCATTAAAAGGTGCAAATGCAAACTACCTCTCCATCACTGCTCCTTGTACTACTGGAACTGGATTTTTTTACACTAGATTTACAAGGTTGAGGTTTGGAGGTGTAGATTTTGATCTCTTGGATTGACTAAGAACTTTTCTTGATGTCCTACCCCTTCTTTTTGGTGGAGATAACTACAGATACTCGAATGGAGAAGAGCTTGATCTGGTTTTCACTCTTCTCATATGCTAGTTACATTAGATCTGCATGCAAAACTAGAGAATGAAGTCACCAGGTATAAACTTAATAACCTCAAAAGGCCAAAAACATTGTTTCATATACCCGAACAACAGCTTAAAAATTTGATAAACTTTCATTGAAACAAAATTTTAGGGTCCCACTGGGCGTGCCAAAAATTTTTAACAATCAGGATTGCACCCTAGCTAAGTTAGACTCAATTATCTTGTGTAACATGGAAACATTCTCAAGTTGTGGGTGACTTATGACAAGAATGAATCTCTAGAGAGGGATGGTTCCCCTGGTAGATCACCTAAACTAAAGACTATTTTGAGGAAAGGGAGAGAAGGATAACTTGAAATGAAAATCCCAAAATCTAAAGGGTGATGCACCAGAACTTTAAATTTATTTACTAAATCAACTCACAATCAACTCTCAAAACACTAACTCTCACAATCTCAAATGAAACATACAACACAAAAGTGATTTGTATGAAGTTTTGAAATCAAACACAACATACAACTTGTATTACATGTAATTTTTGCACCCACACTTGCAATAATGAGACATAAAAAGGATTCAACACTTAGAATCATAATGACAACATCAAATCATTACTGCAAAATGAGACAAAACAGGAATGCTCTACTGCTTTTATTGAACTAAAAGGAGTATCCAAACATGAAAATATTAGTTGCAAAATAAAGCTTACAAAGCTCTCTGTAAGCAATCAAGAGAGAAAGAAGCAAATCTAAACTAAGAACAACTATTCTTTTCTCCAATATATACCTCCAATGCATCTCCATGAGTGAAGGAAAAATCTAAGTAAACTGCTCTCCAAAATAGTAACCCAAATGTCATTTTTGAGCAAAGGGAAAAAACCTCCAAAATAGGGCATAGAAATACTCCAAACTGAATGACAAAGATGAAAACTTTCTCTCCTAAGAGGGTCAACCTAGAAAGGACTCAAACAATCGAGTCAAAACTGATAGAAATAGAAAAAGAAACTCAGTTCACTGAATCTTTCCAATTTGCACAATTGGAACTCAAATGGAAATAGAAAGTAAACTAAAATTCTATATTCATACTTGCTTGTTTTACTGCATTTTAAATAACAAGTACTAAAGCAATTTATAGAAACATTGCTTTAATATTGTTTTACAATGTTGCAGTTTCAATCTTTGCAAAAACAAAGGAAGCTCGACCTTGACTTTTGAATTGATTTTACAAAAATATATAGTACACAAGGCTTTGAACATATCTTGCAAAGTGTAAAATATTCTCACTTAGGCATTTGATTTTCTCTAAAAATCAAAAAATATCATCAAAGGCTTAGTCACATGATTTTTATTCAAAAGTCATAATGAGACCCTAAGGTGTTCAAGGCTTAGGCATATAAAATATATGTAAGGAAAAAAAAATACCACCAAGGTAATAGTGAAGGCATGAGATTTTTAAAATGAATGTGGAAAAAACCACAAGGTCGACTAAGGGAAAATCAGAAACCCTAACACACAAAACTACGAGCCCTAACTTTTAGCTCTCATTTTGCATCTTTGATTTTTTCCTCTTTGTTGGGTGCCACCACCATGGAGGGTTTGAGCTTGAACTTGTCAATCTTCTTGCTGCTTCTGAATTTTCATGAAAAAATCATTGTTGCTTCTATATTGACACCGAACTAGGTAAGTTTTTACCACAAAAATTACAATGATTATTCAAGCATTATTATTTTCTAAACGCATTTTTTGAAGGCTTCTACCCGCGGCCTACTATTTTATTCCTGATGCATTTATTTTACTTTCAAAACTTTGATTGACCCTTCTTTGCTTCGAGGTCGACATTGAGGACTTTGGCTTGAGCCTTTGGAAGTGAGCTTCTTTATTAAAATGCTTGAAAGACACAACAAATCTGCGGGTAAGTATTTTTTTGTAACTCCATTTTGAGAATCACACTTCCTTTCAACAGAAAAATAAAAACCCTCTTTTATTTTTTTGCATATACTTCTTCATCAAATCAGTGAGAAGATTTTATCTCTTGTATCCTCATATTTGATGCTTTCTTTGAAAGAAATAAATATTTTTTGTTCATTTCCTCCATTGAAGGTCGTGGCCTCTCAAAAACCTAAGTTACTTTTTCTTATTTTCTTGCAAAAATTCATGGGTACCCTTTTGCAAGCATTTCTCTATGCCAGGCTCAGTCTCTTTTTGAGCTCCATATTTAAACATTTTTTGGGTTTTAAATGCAGACTTAGAAGCTTTCTTGTATTTTCATGGCTGAGGCCTTTCAATTTTTTGAATGTTCATTTATGTTTATTGTAGTAGGCCATGGGTTTTCCATTTAAATTTTTATAAAAATGGGTTCAAAACCCCTCGATATTTGACACCAAAACACTTGAATTTCCTGGGTTCTCCTTTTCCTATAGATGGTGATGGTTTTGACTCATTTGATAAGGTTCCATTTTGATCTACAAGCATTATGTAGAAACAACTAGCTGACAAGATGTTGTTCACTCCATCTGTTGTATACAACCCTTTTGAAGCTTACATATCTTCAACACTGCAAATCAGTATTCTTTTAACAAACACTTTTACATGGAAGAAATGTCCACCCTTTCATATCTCAAAGATGACTAGCTTTTGTTACAGAAAAAATTCCAGAATAAAGTTATTCACAAGATTTTTAAAATGCAAAAACTTGGTCGAAGTCAGCAAAGTGTTTTATCTAATGAAAGAATAAGAGACCTTGTGGAATACAGTTACTATGCTTGCACATCTCCTTGAAATATCTTTGCCCATTTAGCCTGTAAGATACCATCTTTTCTTTCAATGATTGATAGAGATTAAAATCCCCTTTGTACTCTTCATGCATTTTTAACCTTTGTTGTAGGCAACTACAACTTGATATGTATATGCTTGTCTCTACAAAATGATATTCTTCCAAATAATGTACAGTGACTTTGAATGGCTCAAACATGGGTAGAGGAACATTTGAATGCTTTTACTCCTCACATGATTATGCAACAGTTCTAAATACTTATAACTCCTTGCTTGGCTATGATGACTATGCCTTGATTCAAATTTGATGCTCCTTATGTTGTTTTAGTTGTTGTTCCATCATGGATATTGTATTCCTCTGTAGCAAATGCCTAATGACTATATTTTGCAATTAAGTTTGTTGCTCCCATTATCACTTAATGTACAGTTGTACCACCAATGTATGCATTTCAAATAGCACAAACAACAACAAACCTTGATGTATGGTAGAAATAAAAGGTACAAACTTATGATGACAACATTATTCAAAAAAACTAAACAATGATAGCATAAAGTATTGTATGCGAACAAAACTCCTTAACGAGAAAAGGTGCACTTTCATTTTGATCTGCATATTACTTAAGCATTTGAAATAAGCTCATTGCTCATTTGTGATTTCCATTTCAAAGTGGAGGGTTTCCTCATTGAACCTTTGACTTGGTTGTCATGAATGGACAATGTGCTAGTTTTTCTTACAGCCACCTTGTGAATTATTCCTCAAACTGAAGATACTTTTATTTGAATCACTCTTAATTGTTTTCCTTATCTCATTCCCTTCTTGAGACTTAGGGGCATCATGTTGGGCTCAACCCTTGTGGAGCCCATTTTTGCACCACATGCTATGATGTCAAAAGAGATGAATCCAACAAAAATATTTCACCTATACCTGCATAGTGAACAAACATGTTAGATAAAAAAAATAGTGAAGCTCAATGCTCCTATGATGTTTGATTTTTAGGCTCTCTTGCATACATCTGATACTTTCTCAACTGATTTAATGCATCATAGACCTATGCTATATTTTTGTTGATAGGGAATATGATGAGATTCATATCCAGAGCTCTAACCAACCCTTTTCATCATGATGTAGGTTCATCTAAATATTAGGAGCAAGGAGGAGCTAAAGACAATGAAGACCCACACAAGATTTTGCCAGGCAATGATGGATATGTTTCTTTTCATGTACTCTTTTTATTACTTTCATCTTTAGATATATAGTATATCTCTATGTTGCTTTAGTTCAGCTACTCCCACGGATTGTGTGGGACATTTGATCATTCTTTTCCCTTTCAATATATGAAACAACAACATTTATTCAGTCTTGTGTATATTCCATTACAAAATGAATGAAACACTACAACAATGAATGAAAGCAATATCTTGTATTTTTTTGTAGTTTCATTTATGTTGTAAAACATTGCACAATGAAAATTGAATTGTCTATTTGAAGCTTATATATGAAATGGCTAAGCATAGTAGAAATATGTTGGAGTACCTTTCACCTTTAAATTTAATTAATTATTATTATTATACTTGATGTGTGCAATTAAGGTCCTACAAGTATAATGGTTGATGAGGTGGCATATGGAGAGGTAGCTCATGGATTTCCCTAATAATCATCTCACTTAATCTAAGGAAGCAATGAGACCATCCTTATGTGTTGACTTGTTCACCTTGTCACCATGGGTATGGAAGACCTAGTGGTATTTGTAAGTGCTTGAGTGTATTGTCGTATTTTTCTTTTAAATATTATCTTTTGCATTGGCATACTTCTAGATGTGTCAAAGTTCGGGTTCGTTTGATAGACTTTATTCTATTTTTTAGATTATTTATTTAATTTGATATTTTATCATTTCAATTTATTTATCTATTTAATTTAATTTTCTGGTCAATTCCTACCTAATGTGAAATTGTGGAAGTTGTAAACCCAAATAGTAGAATTTCAAGATATTTTTGTATCGGGATTTTAAATCCTTGGCATTACTTTGAAGTTTATTTGTTTTTTTTTAGTTGATTTAATAAACCTTTTGAAATTTTATTTATTTATTTATTTTAATTTCTATTTTGTAATAGTATATTTTCTAACTTAAAAAAATTAAGTTTGTCTTTGAGCTTTTTAAAATGAATTTTGTTAATGTTATTTCAATTGTTTTCTAAAAGAATTAAATATAAAATTTATTTTTTAATGTTATTTTTTATCTTAGTTTTTATAAAGAAAGGAAAGAAAACAAAAAACAAAAAGAGGAGTGTGGAAGTTTAGGGCAAATAAATTTAAAAAAGAAAGAAAAGAAAGGAGGGTTGGAGGAAAAAAAAGTGTTGACCATCATAAGAGAAGAGAGATGTTTTTCTGAAGGTTTTTGGACATGCTAGAGGTGCCAAAATGGGATAAATTTTCAAGGTTTATAATATACTTTTGAACTCTTGCCTTCTTGCTCATGGGACTTTTATGGATGCATTTATGTGATATTATTTGGCTACAAATGGTCTCCCTAAGAGTTGTTGAACTCCATTCTTTTTTGATTGGTTGTGTTGGGTTTTCTTTTCAATAATCCATTGAAATCAAATGAAAGGTATTTTTTTAATTATTTTAGTTTTTAAACTTCTTTATGAAATTTAAAAATTTAAATGTATGTTTGAACTCTATTAATAGAGTATGAATCTTATTAAGTAATTGTTTTGGGTAATGTCTTTATAGAGTTTTATGAATCCTCGTATTTAATGGCTATTGGGTTAAGTTATTATTTTGATTTGAAACATTTATGTTGCAGCCATATGTATGCATACTTATTTCCCTTTATATTTACCTCATATAACTCTACAACACTGTTAATCATTGTTGATTTGAGTGAGTTTACTTCATCTTTTGTTTTTATCAAAAAGGGGAGGGTTGAAAATCCTTTGTTAATACTAAATTCATTGGTCATCCTTATCTTGATTTATTGCTACTTCTAAAACTCTAATTATTTCTTATTTGGAAGTGGATTGAAGTGTTGAAACAATAAAATAGGTCTTACTTTAAATTGGAGAGGGGGGGGGGGGGAGGGGGGCGGGGTTATCAATATTTTTACACCTTGATTTTGGTAATCTTTACAATTTATGTGGAGTTAAAACTCATTAGTTTTTGCATGAAAGTATTGCAAATTATATGAATTTTTTATATTCAAAATTTGATGAATTTGTGTATTAATTTATGAGTGTTTGTGGGAATCTTTGTGTTGTAAGGTGATATCCTTATAAGAGGAGTTTGTTGGTTTGTAAACCATGTCTTCTTGTGAAATATATGCAATCTTAAGTTGGATAATTTTATTAATATTAGAACATTGTTTAAACCCTTATTAAACAAATATATCCTTCTAAGGGGTTATTTTTTATACCTTGATTTTGGTAATCTTTAAAATTTATGTGGAGTTAAAACTCATTAGTTTTCACATGCAAGTATTGTGAATTTTATGATTTTTTTGTATTCAAAATTTGATGAATTTGTGTATTAATTTATGAGTGTTTCTGGGAATCTTTGTGTTGTAAGGTGATATCCTTATAAGAGGAGTTTGTTGGTTTGTAAACCATGTCTTCTTGTGAAATATATGCAATCTTGCATTGGATATTTTTATTAAAATTAGAACATTGTTTAAACCCTTATTAAACAAAGATATCCTTATAAGGGGCTATCGATGGTTTTTTTATACCTTGATTTTGGTAATCTTTATAATTTATGTGGAGTTAAAACTCATTAGTTTTTGCATGCAAGTATTGCAAATTTTATGATTTTTTTGTTTTCAAAATTTGATGAATTTGTGTATTAATTTATGAGTGTTTCTAGGAATATTTGTGTTGTATGGTGATATCCTTATAAAAGGAGTTTGTTGGTTTGTAAACCATGTCTTCTTGTGAAATATATGCAATCTTGCATTGGATTTTTTTATTAAAATTAGAACATTATGTAAACCCTTATTAAGCCTTAAACCTTTGGTGAGATTGTGACATAAATGAGATCCTTCTTGTTTGAAGCTTTTGCATTATAAGCTTCTAAGAAATCCTTATGTGAAGCCAATAATGGTTTAAGTGTTTAATCGAAGTTAGAGTTTATATGTGAGACTTGTGTAAGCCTAGAGGTGGGTCCTAGAACCTTAGAATTAAATATATTTTTAGGGTTTTGGTGTATCATGCTTGATATATGGATCTAAGGCTCTTCTCCATACTAGGGGGATTCCTAGAGTAGTGTGGTGCTCCCACATGCGCTTGATGATGGTATTATGGTTGGGTGGTAACTAACTTGCCCCTCTTTGGTCTTGGACGGTTTTGATAATTCCTTGGTCTTGGAACAATAGTTGGTGATTAATATGGAGCCTTAGAGAAGCATCATATAATTTAAATACAAATCTTATGGATTCTTAGTTGATATAGTTTCTTATTGTTGTAACATAATGAGAATTAGTGCATGGTGATCCTTGTGATCCAAGCCTACCTATTGTGATTATATGTATATTTAGTATAGTTGATACTCTTAATCTATCCATGTATTTGGATATGAGGATTAATTATTATCTATAAAAAAGTGTTATCCAATCAATTATCTAATGTGCCTTGTGTTTATCGATGTTTTTTTTTTACCTTGATTTTAGTAATCTTTACAATTTATGTGGAGTTAAAACTCATTAGTTTTTGCATGCAATTATTGCAAATTTTATGATAGTTTTGTATTCAAATTTTGATGAATTTGTGTATTTATTTATGAGTATTTTTGGGAATCTTTGTGTTGTAAGGTGATATCCTTATAATAGGAGTTTATTGGTTTGTAAACCATTGTCTTCTTGTGAAATATATGCAATCTTGCATTGGATTTTTTTATTAAAATTATAATGTTGTTTAAACCCTTATTAAACCTTAAACCTTTGGTGATCTTGTGAGATAAATGTGATCCTTCTTATTTGAAGCTTCTACATTATAAGCTTCTAATAAATTCTTGTGTGTAGCCAATATTGGCTTAAGTGTTTAATCTAAGTTAGAATTTATATGTGAGACTTCTTTAAGCCTAGAGGTGGGTCCTAGAACCTTAGAATTAAATATATGTTTATATTTTTGGTGTATCATGTTTGATATGTGGATATATAGCTCTTCTCCATGCTAGGGGGATGCCTAGAGTAGTGTGGTGCTCCCACATGCACTTGATGATGGTATTATGGTTGGGTGGTAGCTAAATTGCCCCTCTTTGGTCTTGGATGGTTTTGATAATTCCTTGGTCTTGACACAATAGTTGGTGATTAATATGGAGCCTTAGATAAGTGTCATATAGTTTAAATACAAATCTTATGGATTCTTAGTTGATATAGTTTCTTATTGTTGTAGCATAATGAGAAGTAGTGCATGGTGATCCTTGTGATCCAAGCCTACCTATTGTGATTATATGTAGATTTAATATATTTGATACTCTTAATCTATCCATGTATTAGGATATGAGGATTAATTCTTATCTATAAATAAGTGTTATTCAATCAATGATCCGATGTACCTTGTGTTTTTTTTAATACAATTAGTGTAAGTCATTTACATAAATTTGGGCCTTCATTCTAATTTATTTTCATAGATTTTAGAAATGGAAGTTGTAGGTTGATTTTGAGATGTAATATATACTTAAATTAATTATCATTAACATTTATTACCCAACTCTTAATTAGATAGAGATGTGCTCTTAATTATGATTCTCATAGTCGTATTATAGGAAGCCATTGCCATGTGTGAATAGTGATTTTAATCAAAATTTAAAAAGGGATTTTAGGATATTTAATTTGTTTGTTTCATTACTTAAAATTATTAAATTTGAATGGTGTATATAATATTTACCCAGCTCTGTGGGTGTAAATTTATTGGATTAATATTTGGTGCAACTTTTCTAACTTGCATCCTTTTCAGCTTTTGAGTTCTAAGAAAACATAAGTTTGATGTTCAATAAGTTGTTAGGACTATATATTTTCTATTGAACTTACTTTTTTATGAGATTGGGGTGAATTATACAAGTGTTGTGCACTCTTACACTCTTTCTCTTTATGAGCAAGTCATTGTTTTTAAGAAAGGGGACAGCAGTGTGTTGGCCATAACTCTTAAATGTTCATATGGGTTGGCTTAATTTTTTTATATATTTCCAAGCTAAGTATTAGTTATTACCTTAAAATAATAGCTTTCCGATTTTTTTTTATCATTACCTATGACTAAAACTAGTGGATTGTTCTACTATGGTTTTGTAAAACCCTGTCATTCATTCCTTCGAACCTTTGTTGTTCTTTCTCTATTATGAATTTTGTAAAATCCTTCATGGGTTTGTAGAAATTTATTCTTCTTTATTTTGGATGTGAGAAGTTAGAAAATTGTGTTTTTTTTTTTTTAAATTATGGCTAATTTATCCCAAGCTATAATTGTGTGATTACTGCCTCTTTTACATGATAAGACCAACTTATTTATATTGTTTGAAATATCTTGGGTTTATCTAATGTTTTTTTAGTGTTTGTAGGTTTTAGATATATTCTCTTGGTGTTTGATATTATTCTCTATTTAACAATATTTTCCCTTATGAGAATTGTTTAAACATATTATCCATACATATTTTCTTGTTTGTAAAATGATACTATGTGCAAGTAGTACATAATGGGGTAAACATATTAAATTCTAATTCTAATTATTGATGATTCTTGTGCTTGAAATAATAGTATTTTAATGTGACATATTTACATGTTCTATTCTCACCTTAATTGATTCAAAAGGACATAAAAATTTAATGTGAAACCTCTACCCCACTTTAACATAACTAAGAAATTATTTACATTCATGATTTAATATATTTTTACCCTCTTGGTTGTCCTGGTACTTTATTGAATTTATAATTAAAGTTTGTTTTTTTAAATGGAATATATCATCTATTTTATAATGATTGGTTTAAATAATTAATAGGATGTAGAACCTACTTGGATAGATTGACATTTCCTCTCTTTTATAATGTCATATAGATGTAATAAATTCATGAATAAATCTCATTAAGATAACTTTAAGTGTAATTTATTTTACATTGGGTTTGAATGAGAGATGTGTTTTTACCCTCTTTAGTGTTGTCCTACTTATGCATTTAGTTGTAGAAATCATAGAATGTATAATACTATGTTCAAGTTAACTAATGATAAGAGTGCTCAAGGTGGAAATATATTACCTTATTATAAGGAGTTATCATTTACCAATGTGTATATATTCCAATGAATTATTGAAGTTGCAACATCTCTATTTTTAGGTATTCGTTGATTTGTACTCCCACTAGAGATTGTATCACTTTAGATGATCATCACATTTGGGCTATGAGAGAATGTATTGGTTCCCTTTTCTGTGTGTCACCTACATTTTTATTCCATATATGTTGTGGATTGTTGGAAAAATGTGTCTCAACCTTGCAGTTATATACAATTTATTGATAGGATGTATGTTGGTATGTGGCGATTGATCATGCAAATACTGTACACTCGTAACAAGACATCAAGGTTTTTTTCCCATTGACACGTCAATTTTTTTCTATTAACACATCAAATAAAAAATGACCTTGTAAAACCCTAATTCTAGAAGGTTCTAAAAATCTTGTTATAAGTGGGTGGGATGTATGTATATGAGGGTGTATTATGAGAGTTTGATAGCGGTTGGGTTGTCTCTTGATCTCTAGTGGTGATACTCTTGTGAGAATCTTGCTCTGCAAGTTTATTGTGATCTTTTGATTTCTGAATAATATATTGGGCGACTTTTGGAGTGTGGGGTTTTTCTTTCGAAAGGGATTTCCCCACGTAAATCATTGTGTTGTGGTATGCATGATATTTGTGTTTATTTTTGTTTAAGTTTTTGTAATTGTTAAAGATCTATAAATTGTTTGCATTATTCTCCTCTCAAGGTTAGTGTAGGAAGTTGTTTCGCTACCTTAGCTTCCTTACATGGATCTTGTGATGGTAATATTGAGGTGTTAACATAATTGTGAATATTTGTGTGTAAGGTAACTCTATAGTCATTGTGCTTGTGGGAAACACAAAAAAATTGTCAAGTGTTCAACCAATAATGTCCAACATTAAGTTTGGGCATTACAAAATACAACAAAAGAATGGTGAAAGCTAGATACACTGAATTATAGTACGCTATGAGGGCTACAACTAAAAAGGATAGAGAGGAAAATTTATAGCACACCAAGAGGGTTTCGGTTGAAAAATATAGTGAGAAAAAGTTATAATAGGCTAGAATGGTTGTGGTTAAATAAATAGATACAAATCTATAGATTTCTAAAGAAAGCGGTATACATAACTGCACCATAGGGGTTACATTTGACGACAAAGAAACAAAACTATTTGACAATCTAAAACAACTTAATTAAAAAGTACACAAAGAAACAAATATCCTCACTAATCTAGAGGAAAGTAACACATATTCAAAAATATGGGAATAAATTTGTAGTAGCATGGATGCTCCAACACTTCTAATATTAAATAAAATATTACACATTGAACCTAACCTATCTAATCTTCAGATTACTATTGGTGAAATATTAAAATAACTAAACCCCCTTGAAAATTTGCATTCCTTAAGATTCAATGTGGAGTATCTAGACCAATTTATTACCAAAAAGTGATTAATTAAGAAATGAAGGATTATATCAAGAAAAACAAGAAAAAGTAATATCATTTTCAAATGGATTAATAATATAATTGGATAAGGGGGGAGGTTGGAAAACATACTTATCTAATGAAATGTCATGATATAATGAAAAAAAACATCCAAAAAGGTGCCAATTTGAAGAATTAAAACCCTCAAACTAGGAGTCATCCTCAGATCCATAAAAGTCAAGAAGGATTTCAACATAAAATCCAAGTGAAAATTCAAAAGAAACAATAGAATCCCAACAACAAAAATTTCTACAAGGTTGTGAAAAATATTAGAAAGAGACTACTTCTACATTACAAATTAAATATATGTGAGAATAAAGAAGATGATAAGTGAGATTAAATCATGAGGAATCAATAAGACATGTATAAGCCATTAGAGTATATTAATATATGATTTATGGGTGTATGTATATAAATAAATATAATTTAGTATAATTTGGTTTATACTTATTGAATATTTAATTTATCCCTTTTATTGCATCACAGAAAGCTTTACTAAGTATAATAAAATATTAAACCTTGGACTTCAGTCAACGTTTTTCTATCAACATTTGGTTTTGTTGTAGGACCTCGATTGTTGTTACATAAGGAGGGAGATAATACCAAAGAAATAAATTAGTGTTAAAATTTTGATTTTAAAAAAATTATACATGGTAAAAATATATTTATTATCAAGAGGTGTAGTAATACACAACAAGTAGTATCCCTTAGGGGAAAGGCACTAAAGTGATATTATAGAGAAGGGATCATATCTAAAAAGTAAATATATGATTGTTGAGACAAATTAGGAAAATGATTGGGGAATAAAATGAATAAGAGATGTAGGATGAATAAACTAGTAGAAATAACAAGATATAGAGAATAAATTTGAGAAAGAGAGATGGACAGAGAGAGAGAGGGAATGAGGTTGTTAGAAATATGTGGGGATATCACTAGTTGATAGAATCATTGAGGCTATAGTACAAGGACCAATAGAATATGAAGAAGTATCTAAGATTATGAGAGATAAAAGGATTTATTAGAGAATAATGGTGTTTGATCATGGATAGCCAATTCCAAGAGCTTTGGAATGAAGTTAATATGGAGCTAGAGAAAAAGAAAGGTCCCTAGAATTGATGGATCATGAGGAAACTTTGGAGAAACTCTAAGGAGAGGAAATGCCTTATATATTAAAGATATGAGTTTATGATATAAAGGTGGAAAGATAAAAATAAGAGAGGAAAAGTTTAAATAAAAAAAAATTAATAATATAGTCAATTAATATGAGAAGAGAAGAAAACCTAGAGCTTGTGATCCCCCACATCCAAATATCCCTTGAAGAAATGAACCTCCCTAACCATATGTCATCCCTAGTGCCACTTGAGGAAAGTTACAAAGAGAAGAAAATAAAGGACTTTGAGAAGATAATTTGTAAATAAAAATGAAAGAGAGATAAAATATAAAGAACATGATGAAAATTATAAAAAGTAGTACTACAACCACTAATGTGGCACCACACCAAAGACTTGAAAAATTAATTAGAGAAGCTACTAATATTCATCATGAGAAATTGTCACATACCTATTTTTTACTTGCATAGTTTTGACATTATGTTATTTGGAAAACTAAAGTAGACCTTAAATTTTTGGCATCCGTTACTCCATGAGTGTGTTTATTGGTATTAGCTAGATGTAATTTAAATTTGATGCATATGTTAGACTTTACGATCATGTAATATACATGTTTCGCTTTGATTATGGTTTATGGGCTAATGTTATTAATGAAAATTTAAGTGCAATTGTGTGCAGGTACATGTCAAAGACAAGAACATGGTTGAGGTAGGGGTGTTTAGCCAATTGACATCGGTGAATATGATGGAAATCTTGCACACACCATTTAGATTCATATGTTTCATAATTTGCATAAAGCTGGCCAAGTATATTATGTGAGTGTATGCTTTGTGTTTGTTTAAAAATGAAAAAAAAAGTTAGATAGAATACATTTTAATGAGGTTAGTAAATCAAAAATAAAATTGACTAAATTAGAAAGACTAAATATGTTTATTTTGATGTTTTGTATTACGTTATTTTATTTGTAAATTATTTTTTTTAAATGATGTTAATATAACGAAATATTATTATTATCCTTTTTTTTTTAATACATACATGATTAAAATTAATTAAACTTATTTACAGAACTTGTAAATAAATTTACAAAATTTAAAAAAAAAAATTGCATGGAATCATGCAAATTAATTGACTAGATGTCCAGTTTATAATATAACAAACATGAATATTTAATACTGATCTAACCTATGTGAAGTTGTCTTTATGAAGTCTGTTTATATTCAAAACCATTTCACAACTTGTGAGAGAGGTTTGTAATTTCCCTTTGAATGTCAAGAGAAAAACAAGTGTTTATTTACTGCCATCCTCCTTGTAATCAAAGCTAGAATCTTCACTTGGTATAATGGTATTTATGGACCTAAGAAATAAGCGTTGAAAAGAAAAATATTTCCTTATGAGTTTTACTTTTGTTTCTTTTTATTTTAACTTTGTTTTAAGAACTCACAAAATGTATATTTTACACCGAAGGTGTATCCAACTTGAATAACACAAAGCTAAAATGTTCAATCAACGGTGTAAATAATCTTGGAGACGCTTGAAACGTATGCAGTCGTTCATTTTCCATTAATGCTATTTTCATTTGTTTTTTCCCGCCTCCCATGATAATGCTTCAGTCATGTCCATCCCTAGGTCACCTACAAAATCTTCAAGCAATGTGTCTACCAGCAATAGGGATGCATCCTAGTTGAGAGGGGAGCTCAACATGTCATCAGAGTTTTATTTTGGGATGAAATCTTGCTTCTTCTTGCAGACAACTCTATAGATCTTCTTCATGTGTTTCGGTGAGCACCGCCAACAAATATCCATATTACATTTTATTTTAACTAAAATTATCTCCAATGAAAACCATTTCTTTGTTTCTCCCCATGTTTCGAAATGTAGTAGAGTGGTTGAAGAGGGGTTTTCATAATTTCTTGAGAGAGCAGTTGAAGAGGGGTCAACTGCAATTGTGTCTATCGACATAAAAAATCTCAAAGGGTTTGAAACTTGTGGAGCGGGTAAGGTGTTTTGATCTTATTGGGGCTTTGACCCAATTTTTTTTTGGTTTGAATTTCATAGGTTAGGGTTTATAAGGTTTTCGATCCTTTGTCAAGCCAAAATCCACAACCTTTGCCAGCATCCTCCCTACCTATGCCAAAATGGGAGCTTTGGAACACGATATGGACATCCATCAAAGCATAAGGGAAGGGAGATTTTTAACAGATGTTATAGTTGCAATTGCCCTGGTAGACATGTATGCAAAATATGGAAGCATAGACGAGGCATGTGAATTGTTTGATAGAATGACTCTAAGAGATGTGGTCTCATGAACTACAATGATTACAGGAAAAAATGGATTTGTTGGAAAGCGTTCAAAAACTTTCAAGAAAATGCAATTGGCAGGTGTAAAACCAAACTCGACTAACCTTTTCCAACATCCTCCCTGCCTGTGCCAAAATGGGAGGTTTGGATAGGGTATTTCATGCAGGTAGATTAAAAAGCATCCTTGAATTGTGATTTCGTTTGACACAAGGATTGCAGGATATGCATGGAATTGGTATATTGTTGAGGTTGTAAAACCATTTGAGAGTATTTTTGAAAGAGATGTGGTGTTATGGAGTTCAATGATTTTAGGGTATGCACAAAATGGCAACAAAAATGGTTAATCGCTTTATCTATAGTATACAAGTTTGATGTTTCTCATCTTCCTTCTTCTCATGTAGGTCTAGGGTTGTGTTACATTGTATAAGGTTTAGATGACATTGTTTCACCCAAATTTGGTTTCCATTTCAAGGCTGGTGCACACTTGGAGTTGCCTCTTTCAAATTTTGTTGTTGGGTCGATGGGAATACCATTTGTTTGGCCATGATTATTAGTTGTGGTATCTTGGAGGATGAAAATGGGTCTGTTGTCTTGGTAAATCAGTAAAACTTTTATAAATGCTATATGACAGACAAAAATAGTCTCAGCTTCACTCACAAGAATCATGCAGCCCCGACATACTATTCTTTTAGCCTGACATTCCCTAGTAATAATGTATAAGGCAATTCTCTTTAGTTTTCTCCAAGATGTCTTTTGATGGGATACCTTATTTGCAGCTAACATAAAATGTGGGTATCTTCACAATGATTGAGACTGTTATGAAATGCAACAAACAAGTGTCTAAACTGATCATTTGACTAAAAATAAGAGCCTTGGATCATGGTATGGACATCTATGATACTGTAATGGAAAAATATTCTTTAATTATCTATTGTAATTGCAAATGACCTAGTAAATATGTATCCAAAAATGTGGAAGCATACACAAGGCATGAGAACTGTTTGTTAAAATGCCTAAAAAAATGTGGTATCTTGCAATACGATGATTTCAGGATATACATAAAATGGTATTCTTGATGAAGTTTTGAGGATTTTTAAGAAATATGTGAAAAAGATGTCATCTCAGGGAATGCCCTGGTTGACATGTTTCCAATGTGGAAGCATGCACAAGCCAAGAGAAATGTGTGATAAAATGCCTCAAAAAATGTGCTCTAATGGATTGCAATGATTATCGTAATTGCAAAGGCCTTGGTGGAATTTAAGTAAATGTAATTAACATGTTTAAAGCCAATCTTTGCAACCCAAGCCAGCATCCTCCCAGCCTATCCCAAAATGGGAGATATAGAATAGGGGATGGGAATCCATCAAAGCTTAATTGAAACCGTATTTTTGTCAACACTTGTGGTTGACAATGCCCTAATAGATATTTATGCAAAAAGTGGAAGCCTCCACAAGGCATGTAAATTGTTTCACAAAATACCTCAAAGAAATGTCATCTCTTGTAATTCCATGGTTGAAGGATGTGCACAAAATGGTTTCTTCAAGGATTCTCTCGTAATCGTGGAACTAATGAAGTACTCTAGAACATACCGTAAGCATGTAAGCTCCACTTGTGTTCAACCATGTCGATTTAGTGGATGATGGATTCAAATACTTTAATGGCATGAGTGACTTTCATTGCATTATGCCTTTATTATGTTTGGACGGTTGACCTTCTTGGCCATGTTGGCTATCTCGAAGAAAATCTATACTTTATAATTAAAATACACATAAAACCTATGGTGGTTGTGTGGATGAGTTTTCTTGGAATCTATAGATCACATAGGAATATAGGATTAGAAGTATTTACAACAACTGTCCTTTTTGAGTTGGATCCTAAAAATGTTGCACAAAAATCCTCATATAAAATGGATAGTCTCTCATTAAATGTAACATAGCAACATAAATTTTGGGGCTGATAAAATCTCAAGCAACATAGCTGCCCCCTAAAGCCTCTTCTGAAGTGGTTTGCTTGAAGACACACCAGAATAAAGGTTTTTACATTCAATGTGGTCACAAAATATTGGTTATCCTTTTCACTGCAAATTAAATGCATTGTTGATTATCACGAACTGGTTAACAATAAGCATGGCTATAAGCTGATGTCTTTTATTCTATAATTTGTCTCTAAACAAAGGTTTTCAGTTTGGTATGGTCAACAAATATTGTTTATTTTTCTCTGCCAACTTGATTTGTTGATTATTACATCAGTAGTTTTAGAATAGGCAGCAATATGCATTTGAAATCTTTAGGCATTTTGTCAAAAAGTTTCTTTGCCTTGTGTTTGGCATACATCTCTATTTGGGTTCCCTTAACTACACTCATTAGATAGATGAATCCAATTATGGTAATGCTTTGATAGATGTGAACAACCAATGATCTCGTATATTCATGCAAAAATTATATTCTCACGCTATTAAAGTATTCATAGTTTTCATGCATTAAATCTGCATGGAAAATATAATTGTTTTCACTTTTAGTTTTCGTTTTACACTTCTATGCATAAAATTTGTATTTATAAGATCCTCATGCAATTGAAACTTTTACAATTTTTATCTATTAGACCTGTATTGGTGCATGCACATAAACATAAAATAGAAATAGTTTGATAAAGTTTTTCGACACTTCAATGTGCCAATTTATAGCTCTCTCTCTCTTTATATATATATATATATATATTGGTGAAATGAGGTTTGCACTGGGGTCTTCACCCATGAAAAACTAGAATTTGCAAAGCAAGAAAGAAATAGAAAATGATGGAATCATGGTTTCAACTGCTCAGTCCAACAATACAATACATTCAAAATACAAACTGTTGTGTGTATTCGAACCAATGTTTTGTTACAATATTATGATAACAGAGAGGACATACAAAAATATTACATAGATACAAAATTGGAATCCTGTCTAGCATCTACATGCATCAAACACTAAAATTCCACCTGAACCTAGAATTACACACCCTTAACTAGGTGATTACAAGTAGTTTCAAAACATATGACAAACCAAAAAATACATACAGACCCCTCATGCAATCTGATTGAATCCTATAGGAGAAAGAGAGTGGAGAGCTGGCAGTTTTGACTGGTGCAAAGAGGCTAGGCTCTACTACTATCTTTTTCTCTGGACTGCACATCTTGTTAGAGTTTTACCCATGTTACTCTCAAGGCTTTCTTCCTTGAGCAACACAGTAGTACACTGCAGTTTCCATTCAACACAGAAATGCACCCAACAGTAGCCTTGGTCTATGTGCAGGTGTGTTGAAGGTCCATTCATGAACAACATCTACATCGGCATGTTGCAGCAGTGATGTTGGAGTTCACCTTGGTTTCTATGCAGCTAAGAGATCATCATGGAGAGGACGTAGATAGGCTTTATAAATTTCCAAGCAAATGCAATTTTCAGGTTAAAACCACATTCTGCAACCTTTGCTAGAATCCTCCTTGCCCATGCCAAATTGGGAGCTTTGGAACAAGGTATGGACACCTATTGAAGCATAAAGGATAGAGGAAATTTTCTAGATATTTAGTCAAAACTTCCCTAGTAGCCATGCATGCAAAAAATGGAAGCATTAACAAGGCACGCAAATTGTTTGACAGAATACTTGAAAAAGATGTCATTTCATGGACTACAATGATTTCTAGGCTAACTTTGTGCAACTTTCAAGCAAATGCAATTTTCAGGTGTAAAGCCATTTTTCACAACCTTCACTAGTATCCTCTCTGCTTGTGCCAAAATGGGAGCTTTGGAATAGACTATGGAGTCATTGACATCTATCAAAACATTGTGAAATTAAGACATTTCCAGATATTATAGTTGGAAATGCTCTAGTAAACATGTCTGCAAAATGTGGAATCAGAGAAAAGGCACATGAATTGTTTGATACAATGCCTCATATAGAGATTTCCTCATAGAATGCAATGATTGTAAGATATGCACAAAATGGATTTTTTGAAAAATCTTTGTATCTTTAACTTTTGAAACAGACGAACTTTATCCCAGTTTGAAGTTACTTTCAATAGAATCTGAATCAAGCTTCATAGAATTTTCCCATTCAACCAGTCAATCTTCATTGTCACCAATTATAATGGTTAACATATGGCACAACAAAATCCTGAATTTGTACTGAAATTGGGAAAGAAGCCACCTTTATAAGCCCATTGTCCTGCAATTTTTTTGTGCCACTTTGTTGCCTTTTTGGATGAGCCCCTTCAAGTCTATGTGTTGAATATTTGTGTCCCAACTTAGTATCTTTGTCATGTGGGTACTTGCTCACAAGCTAGGGAGGTGCTTTTTGGGATTGAAAATGATATTGGATGTTATACTTTGTTTTGAACCCTTGTTGTGTAAATTTTTATGATAGAAAACTTGTTCTGCTTACAATCACAACAACATTCCTAGTGACTAAAAACTGATGTTTTTAATTAAAATTTTGATTGTTCTATCATTGTAAAATTAAATTGTTGCCTCAGATAAAATCATTCAATATGCATATATCTTTGAGAGGTATATAAGGTATTTTGAAACCCCACGTCTTATCCATCGTTTCTAACCAAAGCCTTTGTTGTTTGGACTGAAATACTACTGATTTCACTACACAAATAGTTGAGGCTTTTGAAATCAGAACTGGCATGGTAGGTACAAGCTGCCATCATGTAGGAATATGGAATTACTATTTTGTGTATCCTTGTAACTATTATTCACTATCACAAACCTTTTACAGCGAAGCCTCTAGAGAGTTTTTGTTTAAAAATTGTACATCATTCTATTCCTCTCCATATCGGTTACATTAATCACAGTTGACATTTTTGAAATCATGCACTGTTGTTTCCTTCTCTGTATTGAAGGATAGAAATGGGTCAAATAGGGACAATCATTTAGGACCCTAAGTAAATGGGTCGTAGGAAAAACAAAATATGCACTCTGGACTTCAACTGTAGATGTTTGAAGCCCGAAAATGGTACAGTACGCACAACTGAACTGAAGTGGGTTTTGGTATCAATCATTGTGGATCAGAAGAATCACCAACAATAAATTTACAAAAAAAACTCAAAATAACAAAAAGGTCTGGCAGTCAAATTGTCACTCAAAGTGTTCACATGCCAACAGAGAATATAAACATATTCAACAGTGCAGTGGCAGAAGTACCAGCAATTCTTACCTTCAATTTTCCTTTTTCTTTCAACTCTTTTCTTTTCCTCGCATACAACTGATTTAAGAGTCCCACACGAGGATCATTTGTAGTCTATCTATTTCCCTACCAATATTGAGTCAAGTGGCATATCGTATTAACAACATTCCTACAATTTTTTATGCTTTTTTGTATTTTCAAGTTTTTCCTTTAAGTATGCCTTCTACAATGCTCTTAGTTACCACCTGAAATACAAAATCATCTATTACTCAATGACTATGCCTCAGGTAAATAATGATTTTACAATGACTCTATGGTTTTGAGTTGGCCACATTCTGCATTGTGTTCGAGCTCAACATGTTCTTCATTAGGGTGTCTCAAGAACAAGATTATGTTTTCAAGTTTAGGGGAATCATTTGGACCTTATAGATATTGTTGAACCAAATAGGCATGGGCATGACAAATAGTTGTGTCTTATAGTACAGAAATGTGACTTGCCAGCATATATGTCATGAAATCAAAACATGAGAGAAGGGGGCTATAGATAATATGAGATAGAAAGGAGTATGCAGTGAAGACTAGAGATAAGACATTGGGTTGCATAAATGATATGAATAAAGAGAGGTATCCCCTTCATAAATTTTTTAATCATCCAAATAATATAGTTGCCATACTTCTTCATGAATAGTGTTTTCTATAATGAGGGTCAAAGATCTTGCAAGTGGCATAAGAGATATCACACTTATGATAGCATGTATTTTAGAGGTTTGAATTATTTGTTTGGCCCTTTTAGTCTCATTTTCAGCAAATACAGCTATATGTTGTCACCAACTTGAAAATGATGCAGTACCCTATGTTGGTCATGATGCCACTTTTACATGGCACTAGTCTATTGCTGAATATGTTGAATCTATCAAACAAATTTTATTACAATGATTTTTATGTCAAAGTTGTTCCCTATCTAAACTGAGAAGTTTAACTTCAACCATCAATGGTTCAAATTATCTTAGAAGGGATGGAAGATGATAGAAATAATGTTGTTTGTTCATTTTTGTTGCTCAAATTTTGCCACTGATTTCATGGAAATGGGGTCAAAGATTTATGGTGTGAAAGGGAAGCTCATCCAAGTTGTACCCATCTCTCCCTCCCTCACTCCCTGCCTATCCCCCTATATATCTCTCTATCCCCCTATCTCTATATCTCTATATTTTGTTATATATATTTGCTAGAATGCACGAACTACAATATTATGCTCATTTGAACCCAATGTTTTCCCTTTCATGCCCCCATACTAAACATTCGCATACCTGAAATCCTATTTTATTTACAATGCAAAAACATATAGGACAGGATTTCAGTTATTTCCTTCAAGCAAATTTATTACAGCAGTATTTGCACATAATTACGTTGAAATAAAAAACTCCTATTTTCCATGGAATTACAACATTTCTATTTGCTTGTTTACATCAACATAGTTACAAAATAGTCGAAACCTAACCAAGAATTTATTTATCTTCCACTTAATGAAAGAAAATCATCTAGCAATTATTATTAGGCATGACAATATTATTATATCCATAGTTGTCTACTTATATTTTGACCTTGGACTTTGGGTTATAGTGTGTTTGACTAGTAATTTTAAATTTTCAAGCTATCTTGAGGTCCTCATTTTTCCTCTATAATGTTTGTCATTCGTATTTTTCAGCTGAATAGTTTTGAAACACTTCGAAAGACTTTTAAATGTAATTAATCAATAAATGAAATAAAGAATGTTTGTATTAGTTTTTGAAATACTAAAGATAAGTTCTATTTTACTGTGGCTTTAATCATATGTCTACAAAATAGCTACTTCACCTTGTATTTGATAGCTCTATTTTTTAACTATAAAAGTACATATTCAAAATTAGCAATAAGAAGAAGAAAACACATGGCTAGAATTTACAATATTAAACATAGTGAAAATAGTTAATAGAAGGTGCTATTTTTAAATTTACTACATCCACGAATGGCACTTCCCCATGAACAGACCGATATCATTGAAGTATCAGATAGTGATAGCTCCCCTAGAATTCCAATTGGTTCTCCTCGTTCAACCAATTGGGATGGATCTTCTACAAAAATTATTTCAAACAAAATCATCGTTAATTGCTTTGATAATTTGCAAAAAATACAAACACTTGTTTGAAATGTACACTGTCCAAGGTTTTGAGGTGCAGGCAATGGAAGGCACACTGTAGGAATTCCACTCAACTTGTGACAAGTTGGCCACATTTTGTACATTTCTACGAGAAATGCATGTTGACGAGGTTTACGGGATGGGTGGTGCTCCATACATTAAACGTGCTTTTGAGAACTATATAAACAATGCTTGAAGCCTTTGTTCTTGAAATGTGTATATAGTGCACTTTTTTAATGTAAATATGAGCACTCCCAACTATGACTAGTGTCCTTTTTTGTATGAAAATCTTACAATAAATTTCATTTTCCTAGTGCAACGAACAAGGTTGTGTTCCTTGCAATAAAAATAAACTCTTCAAGTTCCTTAAAAAGTTCACAAAAATAACACGCATACTTTTTTTTTTCATTAGAAATCATCACGTCATTTTTACAATAGACTATTACCTTGAAAGTTTGCTAAAAATCATCTTTTCATAGGTATGAATGTCAACACAGGGGATTTGCAAACATCCATGGTTTCCTATGGCTCGAACAAGCACCTGATATTAGTAGATTGGACTAGAATAACACTCAATCTGTACAAAATGCACTTGATTACATAGATAGATATGTCTCAACTTGGAACCCGTGTAGCCTCCATTTGAGAAGCCAAACATTTCATCGCTCTATTCTTGATGATCCTTGTTTGCTGGATACAACAAGGATTTTGTCATGCGACCCTTCAATTGACTATTGTGAATTGGTCAACTGTGTTGAACTACACACAAAATTTAGTTTGCTAACATGCCTTGGGAGGAAAGGGCCATCTATTGTATGTCGCTATAAAGCACAATGGTCCATGCAAGAAAAGTCAAGTCTTTCAAATGATGAGATCGATCACCCTAAGCACACACCAGCTTGCAATGATGATCGCTTGAACCTTCACAACCCATTTATCCTATCTATCTAGAGGACTAATGTAGACTACCAACCTGCACTGTCAATTGATGTTGTCCTCAAATATATTGCAAAATATGCAACAAAAGTTGAACAAAAAGTTGAAAAATTTCATGCCATGTTATCTCACATCTCAACCAATTTAGAATCAGAAATGCCTACCCCAATAGTTTTTCAAAAACTGCTTATTGATAGCCTTGTCGATCATGATATTAGTGCCCAAGAAACTTTCCACCTTTTACTAAAATTACCCTTGTCCATATCCAGTAGGACATTTGTGTCTTTAAATGTTAATCACCACAAATTCTAACGTGTATCAATCTCACCCACATCGGTTACCACATCACCTACATACGTTGATGCATAGATGGCCCGCCCCATTCAGCTAGAGGCAATGCCCCTCAGTGAACTAACCCAAAAATGGACCTTTAAAGCATCCCAAAAAAATGAACAATGGAAGCAGTGCCCCCAAAAATCTATTGTTCACGTATTTCCTAGGTTCACAACCGTCCCAGCAAGAGAGGAAAAAAGTTTTCATGAATTTTATTGGAGTGAACTAATTATATACCACCCATTCTAAAATATTGGCATTGAATTTGGGTCCTCCGAACATCAAATTATATCACAATGGGAGAGGTTCTCTTCTACATACAGGTCGTGGCATGTACACCACACAAATCCAATTCCAACTAAAGCATTCGATGCTAGCAGTAGCTCAAGCATTGACCATCTGTTGCTAGGACAGAACCCTAAAGAATGGCAGGTTCTCTCAAGTTTGTACCCATACCTTCCTATACAACTTGATGCACTAGAAATGCTTGGTTGACATGACATTGAATTGCACAATGAATGACAACATACGAGCCTCACCCCACTACAAGTGAATTTTGCTACTACTTTCATAGACTCCAATCAGCCAACTTTTCAAGTGCACCATATTCTCAATAACAAACCCATACTACTTTCTCTACTCAACAGCAGAAAGCGTTCAATATCATTTGGTCCCATCTAAGCACTCTTCCATTGCAACCATCGCTAAATCTAATTGTTCAAGGAACTACAGGAACTGGAAAGTCACACCTCATAAAAAAAGAAGGTTTTCCCTCATGAGCTCAACTCCAATTCACCAGTCACCATTACTACTTCTTGCACCTATAGGTGTTGCTACATTCAACATTCAAGCATCAACAATTCATTTTTCTCTTCGCATTCCAATAAAAGAAATGTCCCCCCTACAAGGACAAACACTTGTAACCTTCCAAGAAAGCATGTACTTTATTAGGTACATTTTAATAGATGAGATGAGCTTCATTGGTCCAAAGTTTCTAGAACGTATTGACATGAGACTACGGGAAGCATTCCCTATCCACAACCACCTGCCCTTTGAAGGGCATTCAATTATTCTCTTCAGTGACTTGGGGAAACTGCTACCAGTTAAAGATATACCCATGTATGCTTCTACCTCCTATGGTGGGACTCTATGGCACAAATTCACAACAGTGGTAACTTTGACAAGAATATTTTGACAAATTGGTGATGATCCTTCCCAAATTGCTTTTTGTGAACTTCTCTCCAATCTAGGAAATGCAAATCCTACACAAGAAGACTGGCAAGTTCTAATGTCACGCTCAAGTTTCTCGCTAAATTCTATAGAAAACTTTATTTTCTCATCTTCCATACATTTGTTTTCAACAAATGAATTGGTGTTACTACACAAAAAATGTATGTTGTTGTCTTTGGCAATGCCAGTTGCACTTTCCACTATAGAGCAACTTAGGGGATCATCATACATAAATCTAGATGAAGAACAACTTCAAGCTCAAATTTTTTTATCTACTGGCCAAGAAGTCATGTTATGTTCAAATATATGGGTCAAAACAAGACTTGTGAATGGTGCACTTGGTCAAGTTAAATCAATTGTATATAATGAAGGTGAACAACCACCTGAACTACCTTTGCTTGTTGTTGTTCATTTCAAGCATTACATTGGACCACCTTGGGACCATAACAATCCAAATAATGTCCCAATAACCCCACTTAGCCCGCAGATTCGTCACCAAATTCCACTTAAAATGGCATGGGAATTGACAATACACAAGTCACAAGGACTAACACTTCCAAGGGCTACAATCGACATTGGCAACATAGACCGGCAAGGCCTGACATTTATAGCTATTTCAAGAATTCTCAATCTCCAAAGTATTCGCATACACCCAGCCTTCACATTCCAAGGATATGCACGCATGCAACAAAGCCCATATGTTTCTCACTGAAAAAGTGAAGATAATCGATTGAAAGCGATGCCAAATTCAAACTCCTCAGACACTTAAACTGCATTTGAACCACTCCAAGTATGTCATTTTCTTATTTTCTTCAATACCAATATTTATATAGTTTATTTGTTGTAAATTATATCTCTCATCTTGCTTTATTGCATCACCTATTTGAAGCATGTGTCTTGCGAGAGGAATCTGCACAACACCGAGACTCTCGAGGAATCTACATGGCATGAAGCAAAGACTAAAGGGCTACTAGCGTAGGATTATTGTTGTTGTTGTTGTTTATCAATCATGCTAATTGTAATTAATGTATTATGCTCGATAATGTGGTCATTAGAGATTTTTAATGTTTCATACTCGACAATGTCATCATTAGAGATTTTTTTAGTAATGTATTGGTCACAAAAGTTTTATTTTATATAACTAATATTAAGTGAGGTCCTTTACACATGGGATAATATTGGTGAGATATTTCATAATGATTTTTTTCTTTTATTATATATAAATAAATCAAAGGGTTAAGGTTTAGGTGTTAATGGAATTATTATTATAATATTATATTTTATTTTAAAATAATAAAAGTTGGATTTTCAATTTATAGACTAATGTATTATAGGAATTGTATATTACAATTTTAAATAAATAAATAAATAAAATTGAATATGTATAATGGTTTTTTAGATGGTAATAATGATTCTGATTTCTATGGAAGTCACTTTGACGTTATTACACCATACAATTATTCAACGTAACCCATTGCACACCTAAAGTGCAATAGCTAGTTTAAAGTTTATATCACAATGGAGATGTGGAAACTATTAAGGTATCTAAGAATAGTTAGTCTAGTATTTTTCTTTAATAATATCGATAATATTATAATTAGTTTACAATATTATTATTTTATCCAATTTAATTATCACTAGTAATTCATTGTTCAAAATAAAATAATCATATAGTGGTAGTAATGTTACCTTTCTAAAGGTCAAATGCATGACAATTATTTACTAGTCGTGATATATATAAGATTCAATTAATGAAAGAAGTCAATGTAGATACTTGCATGAATGGATAAAGGGTGTTTATTTCTTATTGTGAAAACTATGCATATTGTGATTAATGTTAGATTAGGAAAGATTGTATTATTTGTGTCTATGGAAAGTTACCTTCTTGGATAGGTGTCGAATATGGGTAATTAGGGAGCATAGATTTTTCTTTTTCCAAATCTACTTTTATTTTGTTGTATACAACTTTATGCTTGGCCAAGCTAATTAGACCATTGAGAGAGATGAATTTATGCTATATATTTTCCCACTGCCATATCCAAGTATCGATCATAGCATGTTCTAGCATGATAGAAATGCATGTAGATATGCTAGGCATGCACTAAATTCCATCATGTTTATCGATTTATTTTTTCTAAGCATCTCATGCAAGGTTGATGATTCTTCATGTCAAGAAGAACCCTCTAGGGAAGTGTAAGCTTCATGGTTGGGCAAAAAAGCGGCTGGATCATGTTCTTGTCCTTTGAGTTATAGGATGAATTTTGGATTGGACTATTGTAGAATCCAACATTTATGTACACTAATTGTACTTTCATTATATTATTATTACTTATCAGCAATAGACTGCCTAAGTCAATTATTGTATCACATTATCTTATATATTTATGATCCATGTATGGACAATATGACAAATGTTGACTTGGCATGTATGGAAATATTTCTCTTATAATGATGTAATTGAAATTATTTCTTGTTATTATGGTTTATTTAATGTAATTGGAACCTGTACATTACATTTGGTATCAAAGCTCTAGGTTAAACACTAGGGCCTCTTTCTATTACACTAAGATGCATACCTTGATGCGGGATATTCATAGTTTACCATAATGGGCACCAGAAACACAAATTCTAGTGGATTGAGTAATGAGCAGAATGACAGGCTGGATCATATCCTTAACCTCTTAACCCAACAGGGGGCTCGGATGAACAATTTGGAATAGGATGTTAGAGGAATGTGAGGGTGTCTGGACCAAAATGAGAACCCAAGGAATGAGGAAATCGGAACCCAGGGAATGAGGATTGAGGAGGTAATAATCGGGCTAGGATTGAGGGAGAGTTGGGAAAAGACCTCAAGAGGATAGCACCACCTAAGCTCGATGGTAGGACCCTTGGTGATGGATTAGAGGCATGGGTTATAGAGATGGAGAAGTATTTTGAAATCTGCAACTTATCCAATGAGACTAAGGTTTTTTGGGTTGCATACCTGCTCACTGGAGAGGCAACCACTTCTAGTGGGATAATGAGAATTTGGAAAGGAAACTATAGCCAAGGGATACCACTTGGGAGCACTTCCTCCAAATTTTCAAAAAAATGTGGCTTCGATAGCTCTTCTTCAATAAGAAGATGACAAAGTTTTAGAATTTTATCCAAGGTGGTATAACAATGACCCAATATTGGGAGAGAAGTTCACTAATATAATCAAGTATGTACCGCAATACTAGATCGATGAACATTTATGAATTTAGAAGTTCATCTTAGAATTGAAGCCCCAGATCAAAGTGGAGGTGGAAATTCATAACCCCCTGACCATGGATGAGGTCTTTGAGAAGGCCACCAAACAAGAATAGAAGTTGCAACGATTGGCTAATTATCATAATCTGAGTTTGAACTCTAAGCCGAGGTTTGGTAGCAAGAAGTTTCAAAATAGCTATAACCAACAAGGAAGCAACAATCACCAAATTTGGAATTTGGAGCGAGGGAATAACTTCCAAGAAAAGGGTGAAGGTAGAAATGATGGGAATAATAAAAGGATCAACAAAAATAATTGCAATTACAACAACAAAATGAATTTCAACATAGATAGGCCAGGAGGATGGAAAAGGCTACTTGATAGATGTTATACTTTTGAGGGAGATCACTATGCTACTAATTGTCCACAATGGTTGAAGGAACAAAGAAAAAGAACTCAGCAACCGGCACTGCAACATCAGATTCATGTAGCAGTAGACAATAGGCAAGTTTATTTTCAAGCCTCTCTAATCTAATTGATAGGTAAGCTCTTTGGTCAATTTGTTTCTATTTTAATAGATACTAGAGCTATAGAATCTTTTATAGATCCAAAGATAGTTGCAAAATTACCAGTTAGACTTGGGCATATGAAAAATTCTTGGATGGTCCAATATGGAAATTGAGTAGAAAGGAGAGTAGCTTCTTGTCTCTTTTGTAATGAGTTAAAGCTTCCAAATTTTCAGACCTAAGTCAATCTCTTTGTGGCACCTTTAGGATCATATGACTAATCTTAGGGATTAATTGGTTATATGAGCACAAGTCTATATTCAATTGTGAGGATAAATTTGTCAATTGCTTGGATCAATTTTGGAATCTTGTTGAGATTCATGGGTTTCAGAGACCACTTGAACTTAGGGAAATCTCAACCATGTAGCTTAAGAAGGCCCAAAGAAAGGGATATTCTATCTATTCTGTGCACATTAGTGACCTTGACAATATGAAGCCATATCAAGATGATTATCCTATTCTTAATGAATTCCAAGATGTTTTTCCAGAGGATCTAACGGAGTTACCACCAAAGAGAGAATTTGATTTTTCCATTAACCTTTTACCTATAACTGAACCACAATCCAAGGCTCCTTATAGAATGACTACTACTAAATTGTATAATTTAAATTCCCAATTACAATAATTATTAATCCAACGGTTCATTAGATTGAGTGTGTCTCCATGGGGTGCACCAATTATTTTCATGAAGAAGAAGGATGGTACCTTACATTTATGCATTGACTATAAAATTTTGAACAAGGCCACCATCAAAAATAGGTATCCTCTTCCAAGGATTGATGAGCTTTTTTATCAAATGAAAGTGGTTATGGTGTTCTCCAAGATAGAATTCAAGTTTGGTTACCACTAATTAAGGATTAAGGAAGAGGTGTAACATGCCTGTTGTTCTATCCAATATTTTTTTCTATTTTTAACCATAAGTGAATAAACCATGATGCCATCACATAGCAATTAAATTTTTCTTTTGAAAAACAAAGATAACATGCACATTTGAAATAAACACTGTTCCAAACTTTTTCATTACATTACATTGTAATATCATAATATTTTCCAAAGTATTGATTTCATATTGAATAATATCAAGTTTTCATGTTTACAATCTTCCATATAAATAGATACAAGAATACATACATAGCTCCTCTAAGCTTAGTGGCAGTAGAAATACATATGGTCCAGGCAGTCCCCTTTCCAAACCTTGGCCTCCAACTGATGAGGAGAAGCATCATGCAAGCAATTTTCCACCTACCACGGACTCACTGTGGTCGCCCGCACATCCACCCAAAACTTGGTAAGATGGCCCTCCCTTTGACAAAGAGATTGGTTTGGTAACCTCATAAATTCCTTGGCCTTTCCTAAGCATTGTGAAGTGTCCTACATAACAATAAATTTCCCATATAGTGGATACAACCTACATGTATGACAATCTCGGATAAGCATGCATAATTGGATTATTGTGAACTGGCAGTGTAGACAGTGGAAACCTACACTACTTTGGCCAAAGATTCATCACCCAATTATTTTGAGTGAGATTCATCCCATTTACCACAATAATTGCTCCATTACTGTATGTATAGGTTATCCCCTTCATTGGATTATCCTAACCCCAAGAATAACCTATATTCTTTTCTAGTTCACTAAGACATTTCAACTAATTCAAGTAACTCTATCTTACCAATTAACCATGCGGATAAACATAACATCACATCCTTAAATAACTCTATTTCAAAAGTATAATTTCAACAATAAAATCTCCCTTTAAAGAGTTTATTCTCAACAATAATTGACTCCCATCAATAATGACCTCATTCAAAAGTAAAATCTTCAACAATCAAAAGTATAATATCCAACAATAAATGATCTCAATCAAAAGTATAATTTTCAACAATAAATTATCTCAATTCAAAGTATAACCTTCAACAATAAATGACTCCATCCAAAGATAAAATCAGCAATCAACGATCAATTCGATCATATAGGTTAATCTAATCCTATGTGCTTTAACCAAAGATCAAATAAACAACCCAAGAAAAAAAGTTATTCTCAACCTAGGGTTTCAATCAATAATCAAGTAAATATCTCAAACCCAACAAGTTACTCTTAACCTAGGTTTTCAATCAAGTAAAACAATGATCAAGTGTGTAGACACCTAAATTTGACCACCCCTATATGGTCAAATTTATCCTTTTATTCCTCTATTTTGCCTTAATATCCATGTTAATTAAATATTTCGCTATTTAATTAATATTTATCCTATTTCCTACATTCTCTAAGGTATTTAATTAATCAATTAAATAATTTACCCCTTTCCTCTCTAAATTAAATAAATAGACCAATTTATTTAATTTAGTCATTTTAGCCCACATGAATTAAATCAATTTTTAATGCGTCATTTTTCTCTCTCCACATGTCACCATCCTCCATAATTCTTCCTTAATTCGGGTTAATTTAATTAACCTGTTATTAGGATGTGCACACCACTAATTATGGTTAGTGCCATATCCTCCATAATTTGCACTTGCCTCTAATCCTATCATTAACCTGCCTAATCATTTGCACAACCATTAATCTTGATTAATTAATTCCTAACCTAGGTCTATTTCCAATATGGCATGTGTACCTAGGTCAACCCTCATAAAGGCTTTCTCCTTTTGGAGAAGCTATCCCCATCCCCCAAGGAATTTTAAATTCCTTGTTATTCTCCAACATGCCTACTTTGAATTTTTTATTCCATTATTCACCCAATGTCTCACATGTGGAATTTTTAATTTCACTCTATTTCCCCCACATCCTTGGAGGAATTAAAAGGTAATTTTTAATTCCTCCTCCAAATCCCAATTGTAGAAGTTGTCAAAACCAACTTCAAAATCCAAATGGATACTTGCCACAAGGATGAGAATGGATGGAGAAAACAAACAAGGGTTTGAAGAAATATTCAACCACAAAGAAAGTATTGATTGATTGATGAATTACAAAGAGAACATATGCCTGATTATATAGGCAAGTGCTAAACCTAGAATGAAAAGGATGTTGCCAAGTGTTCAAATCACACTTCATGTGACAACAAGAAACCCTAACCAACTACCTAGAGAATGATAACAAGATGGAGATAAGTTCTAGAAAAGACAACTCATCTTCTAGAAGGGAATCTTATCTCAACAACTTTATTAAATGATTAAATGCAACTTAGGACTAATATGATTAATTAAAACCTAAGTTAACTTATGTTAGTGTAATAATTAATTAATTACACTAACACCCCCCCATAAGTGCAACTTAGGGAGACAAAATAAGCATGCACCTAAAACTAAGATGAATGTAAGAAAGTATGAATGGGTCCCGGCAACAAGGCCTGATCAGGTACCATGTACAAATGCAATAATGAGGTAGAGAAGGAAAACCCAGTGGGACAAACCCCCCCTACAATGAGATGACTGCTACAAAGAAGCACTGGAAGAACACTGTGAAGTAACACTGGAACCGCAATTTGGTAAGCGAGGAAAGATACTTATGTCTACAAGAAACCATATAGGAATCATAATAATGCAACAGCAGACCCGATGCCACGGAACACTCGAAAACACCAAACTGAAACAACCCTAGAATCCATAAAGCAACAGTAGATGAAAAGATGATGACAGAATCTAGAAGCCGTGAATCTCGATGCCGATGTCAAACTGAGACTAAAACTTTTCCATGGGAACAAGTACCATAAAGACTCAGGAACATTAACCATAAATTTGGTGGCCCTCAAACTGAGATGAATCCGATGTGGATCATTAACCATAGGCTCTCAATCGAAAGTGTGAACCAAAATGAATCTGATATGTGTCAAGCTAAGACAAAAAAGTGGCCAAAAGAAACTAAGAAACCAGATTATAATCCATGAGATTTGTCATCAAAACACAATGAAGATCAAAGTGCATGCACACTCTAATCAGATTATTATGCAAGAAATCCCCCTGATGGAACTTTATATCAGTTCATTTATTACAATACTCAATGATTGCAAAAGGAGAGAATGCCTAAATATGCATAAAACAAAGAGAAAATGCAAACTTAATGCAAACAAAAATAATAATTGTGCATGCATTGATGAATGTTCACATCTGTCTCCATGATGAAAAATAACCTCAAATTTGTGTAGATGACCAAATCTGAAAAAATGGCCTACAACACTATGAAGTGCTCGAAACAAGCTTTCCGTCAATATCTCATTTGCCAAAGACGGACACCGTGGCCAAAAGATGAATTTTTCAAAAACTGAATTTAGCTTCCAGGAAACGAATTTTCTAGCAAAAAATGTTTATTTCTAACTTGATTTTTGGAAAATCTACTCACTGTTTGTAGACAAAATTAAAAACCCAGAAATATTTTGATGCTAGAAACAAAACCCAGAAATCATTTTTTGATTCAACAAGCATAAGATGAAAAATTGATTTTTTTTAACCTTCAGTCAAGAGAAAAATAACGCGCGCCACTTTTTCAACAATGCTTTTCTCCAAATCTGTGCAAGATATGCAAAATATAAAAGATACCCAGTTCCGATTTCGACATTGGCTACAAAACCTACAAATTGTTTTTCCTGCAAATGAGTGAAAACTAGATTTTTGAAGCAAAAAAGATGACGGCTCCAATAAAAAACGGCATGCAACAAACCCTTGTAGCTTCAAATAGCTCCAAACTCTTCAAACAAGAACAGACATGCAGTAGGAAAGCTCTGATACCATGTAGAAGTTGTCAAAACCAACTTCAGACTCCAAGATCACCTGCATGCAAATGGATACCTGTCACAAGGAAGAGAATGGATGGAGAAAACAAACAAGGGTTTGAAGAAATATTCAACCACAAAGAAAGTATTGATTTGATTGATAGATTACAAAGAAAACATATGCCCGATTATATAGGCAAGTGCTAAACCTAGAATGAAAAGGATGTTGCCAAGTGTTCAAATCACACTTCATGTGACAACAAGAAACCCTAACCAACTACCTAGGGAATGATAACAAGATGGAGATAAGTTCTAAAAAAGATAACTCATCTTCTAGAAGGGAATCTTATCTCAACAACTTTATTAAATGATTAAATGCAAATTAGGACTAATATGATTAATTGAAACCTAAGTTAACTTATGCTAGTGTAATAATTAATTAATTACACTAACACCAATGTCCTTACAGCAAGAATTTTAAACTCCCATTGATCTTCCCAAGGCTTTTCTCCAAAATCTAGGGATATTTTAAAAGAATTTCTAAATCATTCTCTTGTCACATCCTCCCCATGATTTGGGGAGGATAAGACAAGTCATTCCTTTTTGCTCACCCCAAGGTACTTGCAATTACCTCCACTTGGATGACATCTCAGCTTTGCATCATCTTGTCCCATTCATCTATTATGCCACATGTCCTCATCACATGTGTTGATATGTCTCAATACATCTCAACCGCTGATCTCCAAACCAAGGGTTAATCCTAGCCATCTATTCCCTTTTCTCTAAAATGAATAATACTTAGTCAATTTTCACTCATTCACAACACTTATGCATTCAACTCACACTCTTAGCCTTCAAGCATCCAAATTCACCATTATTGCAGCATTTAGAGCTTTCATCTTGCATCCAAGTTCATAAAAATCACCTCCATTTCCTTCATCATACAATCCCAATCATGTTCATATAGGTTGCATGTTATCAATCAAGAAAGGAGAATACAAAATCAAATCAAATTGAGGGCCAACCACTTCATCAATCTTGGCAAGGTAAAATTTTATGTTTGTTGCTTGTATGTTCTTGTTAGGATTCTATTAGGCCAATCTTGAGGTGTTGTTTATGTTTTTCTATTTTGCATTTTCATTTTATTATAGAAAACACTACACAAATTTATGGCACACCCGACGGGACCCACATCATGGGTCTCTTTCACATTTTATGTTGTTTGAATTTTTGTAGGTTTGTACTTTTTTGAGATTCAAAGGAAAATCTGCCCCATAGGCGATTTTGTGACCTTCACAGGTGATCTTGAGCACTATAGAGGCGGATGCATGTTCATCCCTTCGTCACCAAATCTACATGGGTGAGTGCATGTTTGGTCCCTTCATAGGCGGGTTTGCGACCTGGACAGGAAATTCCGCTTAAATATTCATAGGTGATTTCAAGTCAAATAGGGGCAATTGCATGACTTCTTACATGGGCAATTCTGCTCTCCAAACAAGCGACCCTGTGGTAAAACCGAACCCTAAATTTTTAGTTAAAATCTTTCTTTGGATTTTGGATTTGATACTGACTTGCTAACTTATTTGTTTGTGTGTGTGCAAGCAACTAAAGGTTTGTGTAGCTTCTCATTTTTTGTAGATCAGTGGTGTTAAATTACTAATTTGTTTCCTATAGTACGAATGTTCGAAGACTTAAATTAGTTATTTTCCCTAACTAATTTAGGCACACTTAAATTTCTTAAAGGTTCAAAGAATTGTTTGTTGTGTTTGGGGTCTCCTGTTGACATATGCTCTCCCCTTGTACCGTTTGGTGAGCTTGGCGATCAAAAATTGCAGATAGACCCAAGTCCATTTGTTTATTTACCTAGGAGTGCTAGCTTGTGTGTATTATCTCCCCTTATGCCTTGTGCGAGCCTAGGGATCATAAATACCTATAATTTCCTACCCTTTAGGAGGTCTTCTTGGGTATTTCATCATCCCAAGAGATGACCTCAACCATGTGAACCGATGGGTATATAAATGGGGGAGAATAAAATTTGTACCCCAATCTAGTTGTGTTGTGTCTAGTGGAGCACTGATACTAGGGTGATTCCTAGTTAGGTGTGAAGGATTGGTCTGAGATTTCTCACTGAAAATTCTTGATCCATGCTTGTGACGAGCTAGTGTTCATGGACGTGCCTCACACACCCTCTTTGTGTATTGAGTACTTTTGAGTTGCCTATTAAGCCTAGATAAGACCCATGTTTAGCCACGGCTTAGTGTAGTGCAAGGGATGTGCATCGCACCCCGAAGATTTTTTACACTCGCCATTTAGCTCCCTTAAGATGAGACATAAATCCCCGGCTTAGCATAAGCTATACGTAGCTTTTCAATGAGAGGGTGATTGGGTTATCCTTTCATTCTAAGAGGCCACTAGTCATTCGCTCTTGCAAAGATGAAAGTGCATACACTCCTTTGAGGTGTCTCTACCCTTGAGTCAATGGAGATTCCTAGTGTGAGCTACACTAAGTTTGTAAATCCTTTATTACTAATTTAGGATTTTTCATGTGCTTTGCATGTCTTCATGTGTGATACTAATGCATATTTTGAGTCTTGAGTCTATCCTACCTATGTCTGTTGATTGAATTTTTTTGTCCTTTTTCAGTATTTTTGTCACTTAGAGGTGAATCTATTTCTCATAGAGGCAGATACACACTCTATATAGGTGAGCCCACCCTCACATGGGTGATTATGTGTTAGTCTCAGTTTGATCAATTCATTCGATCTCCCTAATAGGCATTTCTATCTCCCCAAGAGGTGGATTTGTTTGCCTGTGCCCAAATCCTTGATAGGCGATTTCGTCTCCTATAAAGGCGAATACACTCCGCAATGTCCATAGTGAGTCTTCCCCAGATAGGTGATCCCGTTACTTGGTAGGTGTTTGCATGACCCTTGCCCGTACAATCAAATTTTGACAGGTGACTTTGTCTCCCTGATTTCGTACTGAGTCTTCCCTAGATAGGTGATCCCATATCCCGGATAGGCATTTGTGCAACCTCAATCCATACAATCCAACTTTGATAGGTGACTTCATCTTCCCGTTTCGGTACCAAGTTTTCATAGATAGGCGAACCCATGACTTAGATAGGTTTTTTTATTGCCCTATTTCATACAATCCAACTTAGATAGTAAGCTTTGTCTTCCAATGTCCATACCAAGTTTCCATAGATAGGCAATTTCGCAACTTGGATAGGTGATTTCATTGCTCCATGTTTGTACACATTCAACCATTCATAATCATCTCATTGTCCATTTCCTTACAGTGGTCCATAGATAGGCAATTTTATGCCTTCATTGGGTGATCATAAGATAACTGTCTATATAGTCATACCAATAGTCAATCCCGCTTCACTCAGAGGTGATCTTGTGTCCTAGTTGGGTGAATCCATTACTGTTTTCCATACATCATCTAGTTAGGCAAACCCACGACCTTGATAGGTGATTTCATTTCCTACAAGGGTGATTTTGTGTCAATCATAGAAAGGAAATCCCATGTCTTATAGAGGAGAATTCTCTCCCTTCAAAGGTGGATCCACTTTCCATAGAAAAACCCGAGAGTAAATCATCTTGACCAATGAAATCCTACATTGTTCCAAGCTTATTCCTATGATCAAAACATTTTTAGCATCTTCCAATCTCCCGTAATCGCCATTTTTATCGCTCTGATTTTCCTAAAAGTCATCAAATCATCCATTTGATCACATAACTTCATATTAGGGCATCCCTAATCATCATATCAATCATCAAACATCTAATCCAAATCCCCTAGATTCCTATTTGAGAACTTCTTATCCAATTTGGCTAGTTAATCAACCTTCATCGTCATCATCCTTGCTCACTTAGGAATATAGTCCATCCTGAGTTAGTAATCGCTTTCAGCCTCATCAATTTTCTTTGATCTAGGGGTAGTTTTATATCGTAATCATCCTTTTTCATCATCATATCCAATCCAATCCAATCATCATCACCATCATTCTATTTTCTTGAAGATCGTTAGTCTATCTCAAGTAACAATCTTATATCCAAACATCATCCAATCATGCTCTCAAGTCTAATTTGGGATCCAATATCAATCAATCAAATCCAATCCAATCACTTAATTGATCGTCCCATCGATCAACCAATTATCTTGGTAATCCTTTATTCAATCATCCATTCATCATCATTTAGCATCACCCTAGGGGTTCATATCATCCTCATCTTCTGGTCATCCATACTTTCATGCCCTTACCACTCGATCACATGTTAAAAAGATAATGGAACAACAATAGTCACAGGCTTATCAATCACAACACCCTGCCAATCCGCCCACTAACAGTGGATCTCAGTAGTTCAATATAGAATAATTCTTGGGATCTAATCCTCAACCTTCCCGTGAGGAAGGAATAGTTAATCAACCTAATCTCTTTGTTGAGGAGTATCTTAGTTATCCAGTTAATGTGAAAATGATTGATCGTATCATCACTGAATGATCGAAAAAAATCCTTACTTCATTACTCATGAGAAGCACTAAAATCCCACCTGGATTTGATATGATGCAATAACATGGGAGTGTTGAACACACAAAATATTGAGAGGGGGGTGAATCAGTATTCTACTAAACCAATTTATTGCTAACCATCCAAATATTACAATGTATCTTGTTGCAGCAGTGAGTAAAAACATGGAAATGAACATAACATCACATAACTCATAGACACTGGGATTTTTACGTGGAAAATCCAAAGTGGGAAAAACCACGGTGAGAATTAACTCACATTATATTATAACCGGTTATAAGATATTACATGGCAGACTATCAAGACACACTATCCTTGAAAGGTTCACAGCTGGAGTACAAAAGATATAGATTACCGCCAGAATACAAAAATATATGTCTCACTGCCAAATATGTGAACTGAAAGGAATGCAGCTTCTAAGTGGTGAGTATAGTTCCAATTAAACTCTAAAAGATGGAAATTCCTACACTGGATTGCAGGTGTACAACAACTATCATCAAGAAGTGAATGTTTTTTGATAAATTTTCAAGTGCAAGTGTGTGTAGTTGCAGGGTGACAGGTTTAAGGATGAGAGCACGATTGAAGTAGGATTGTTTAGTCAGATCGAATGGTAAGCCAGTTGGAATCTGGGTGCACACACCACAAATGATATGATGGCTTGCATTTGAACTATTTTTGCATATATAGAAGAACGTAATTGTATGGCTTAAATTATTTTAGTGATTGAAAATGAATGGCTTGTAGATTAAATTGTCTACCTAAACTTTGTGTTTTGAAGAAAATGAGAGTACATATTTTAAAGAATGATTAAAAGGATAAGAGTTTCATTATGTGAAATTAAGTAAAAAGAAATCCCTTTTAGTTCATATATATATGGATGCTCGAGATGAAATTAAAGTTCCTTAATTAATTAAATGATAGCATATGGAACTTATAAGCTCCTTCAAACAAACTATCTACACATGAATATATATATATATATATATATATATATATATATATATATATATATATATATATATATATATATATATATAAATATATATATACATGTATGTAAATAAATAAAAATACATACATATATATACAAAATGAAGAACAAACATAGTAAATATGAATGAATTCATATAAATACATATAAATATATATATACATATACATATATACGTATACATATTTATATTCTTATTGAATTTAATTCAATAATCGATGATATCCCAATCAGACTGTGTAAAAATCAAACAAAAATATTGCAAGCGACCCACGAAGGATGTGGGCATGCCATAAACATTATGGCAATATTCAAAAATATAGTGGCTGACAGCTATGGTAGAAAATCCATAATAGTAATGCCCCCAGTGGCATGCAAAAAAAAACATTGTTTCCATTTTAGAATTGATAGCTAGGAGAAAGGATAGCGAATTGAAATTCGATTGCCAGCAAGGAAAAAAGCAGAGAAGAGCTCGTAGAAGTGGAAAAATCAAAGGCAAGATTCACCAAAAAGCTTGATTATTAAGGTAAATCAGTTTCTTTAGAAACAAGTTCAATTTCATTATCATTTTCATAACATGCTTGTGGTATTCTTTGCATTCTATTGAAAAATTTGATAGCATAGTAAATATGTAATTTCTCTGTATGTGTTGTTATGGCCTTGAACCGAATGATGTGTAATATCGACCACCTTTTTGGGGTCGCATGGCCTACAGATTGCCTTGCATGAGAAGTAACCTAAGTTTGAGCCTTGTTGGCTAGCCTATAGAGCTAGGTTGAGGCTTGGACCCATTAAAGATGCGATTGTCACTTAAGCTCACACAATGATGCTAGCCATGTTATGGCTATCAAAATTTCATTATGATCAAATGTGTATTTTAATGTGTCTAACTTTGTAGAGGATTGATTGTCAATCCTATGGGAAGGGGTATAATCTCCTGTGTTTTCTTTCAAATGTATCACCTTACCATTATTGGTTGGGCCAATAATGGTAAAAGGGCTAAAACCATTGTTGAGAATGTGTTAAATATCTGCATATTGATGTCGCCATTGTTCAGAAGGAATGATGGAATGATTAAGTTTGGGATTCATTAAATCCATGTAAGGTTTGATCTTCAGGATCGACAGGATATTTATTTGAAATAGATATAGATATGAGTCTGCATGTTGAAATATATATGGTATAAACCCAGTAAGCCTTTATGGGTAAACTTGAATATGACCCTTGATTTGGTAAGAAAGAAATGTACCACTCACATAAGGGGTAGTCGCTCCTAGAGCAACCAGTGAGTGTTTTATCAATGGCCTTGAAAGGCACGGGTTAAGTTAGGAACCCTGATAAACTTTAGAGTTATGTTCCTTGATTGTATAGTTGCTCAATTTCAAATCGACAAGTATGTAGAATTAGTTTCATTATAATTCTTATATAGTTGCTCATGAATTTTTGGTATCATTTATGTTTTCAAAATGATGAATAATGGACATTTTGTTAGCCTAATTTTTTAGAGAAAATTTAATTTCTTTGCTTGAAAATGATAGATGAGATAGCTATAGACAATATTGTAAATTGTGAACATTCTTTATGAAACAACTTGTCTTATAACTGTTTATTAGGAAACAGTGTTGGTTTTGTTAAAAACGATGAATGTTCATATGTAAACAACAATGTTAGAGTATCACAGTTTTGTGAGAATGCAAAAGAAACAACAATATGTGTGAAACTGTTAATATAGACTTGTTCTGAATTCTTAGTTTGACAATAGAAACATCAAATGGAATATATTTTAATGATTTATTTCAGAATGTATGCACAAATCAAAACTTAAATATGTGTATGCACATAGACTTCATCTATGTACATACACATACTCGTGACATACCTTCTTTTGTTTTTATTTCATTTTGAAATGGAAAATGCTTATGATGAAAAGTAAAGATGAGTCATGAGAATGATATGACTAATTATTGATTCACTCTATTTAATCATGTATTTGATCTTTGTTTAAAGTGTAAGATTAGTAATCTGATTTCTTATGTTTGTAAACATATGTGAGAAGAATATACTTGAATGAAACAGTGATACCTAAGTAGACTAGAGCACCTCATGATAGATGTTTCTAGAGGGTAGATATCTATTATGACATGTTGTATTTTAGAAAGTTGCCTTCCGGGATGGGTTCTGAAATGGAGTTCAAAGAGTATAGGTTTGCTTTACCATAACCTATTTTTTTTTGTTGTTGTAACACATTCACTATGCTTGACCAAGCAATATAGTTCATTTTGTATGTATGAACTCTATGATATCACTCTCTGCCATTCCTAGCATAGATCTTGCATTTTTTTTAACTTGTAGATAGAAATTGCATGTTGATGTATGGACACACACCAGATTCCACCTTACAGATTATTCTCTTGCTAAACTTTTCATGTAGGGTCGCAAATTCTTCAAGTTGGAAGAATTCCAAGTAAGCGTAAGCTTCATGATTGGGTGGTAAAGCGCTTCAACCATGTTCCTGTCCACCAGTGGAGGCGAGCATCAAAGAAGAACCTTAGTTGTACACAAGACTATATTATTCTAAGATGTAACTTCATGTAATACAATCATGTTGTTGGTGTAATTAAATATTTTGTACCTTGTCCTAGGTCATAATTACACCTTGTTTAAGTTTACTTAGGGACCACATAGGAGTTGTTGGAGAATTTCCACCTTTGGTGGACTTATCTTCTTATTACTTTATCACCTCCACCTTTCATGGACATATCATGTGATTAGGGTTCCACCTTTTGTGGTAGATCCACTATTTGTGGTGGTTATCACATTATCACCTTTCCACTTTAGGTGGAGTGATAGCTTTTCATTGTTGTCTCATGTCATAAGATTACGACACTTGTCATAATCTTATGCACTCCTATGTTCTCACCTTGGCTATATAACCAAGGGGTCTCTACTACATTTGTACACACATACACATTGAATCATATCATTGACATAGAATACAGTTTATTCTTGTCATATTATTTTCTCTCTTCTTTGTGCTTTCTATTTGGTCCATAGATCTTGGCATCCATAGCCAATTCTAACATGGTATCAGAGCGGGTTGGGTGCCATTGGAGAGTCTTTTTCTGAAGAGAGGTACCAGATTTGGGGAGGTTCCATTTTTGGCTCTTTATTGCAGGTTTATATCGGAGCTTGCTGGTGCAAATCTAAGCTCACCATTACGTCTGAAAGATTCGAGAAAGTTGATTTTGCCTTTTGTTTCATCCAAATCGAACATACGAGACCAAATCTAAGAGGGTTTGAAGTTGCATTGTGGTTGCCAGATCCAGAAGGTAGCTGCATTTTTGGAGCATTTTGGGTCAAATCCGACCCTGCCATCTCATCCAGAAGGGCCAAAAACCCTAAAATCGACTGTCCAATCGTCCAAATCAGAGCAAGTCATTTGGTAAGGCAAAAAAAATTTGCCCGAAGAGCCGTACGGCCACCAAGGGTCATAATGGTAGACGATATGATTTTCTGAAGAAAAAAAATTATTTTGACCAAAATTTTATTTTGAAAAATCAAAAAAATTGTATGGAATTTTTTTTTATTTGAAAAAAATCGAAAAATTAAAAAAAAAGGAAATTTCTGCAAAGTTTGTTTGCAGGGCTGTACCCTGCTCAGTCCGCAGGGTACCACCACCCTACGCAGGCGTCACGTGGCCCCTGCGGCCCCTCCACCACTGGCCGAACTTCACCACCAGCGGTCAAAATCAAACATTCTGGCGGCCTTTCCTCCCACCGACGGCTCATTACAAGATTTCGTTCGGCGGGAATATTCCGTCAACAATTACCGGCCAAAATTTTTCGGGAGAAGGGCGGCGGCGAGTTTGACAGGCCACAGGCCGTCAAATTTAACAATTTTTTGCTGACATTTGCTGAAATCATCAGCATCCTTTTCAAAATTTTTGACCCCTTCACCATTGGAGTTTTTCATTTTGCAGTCCGACTTTGAAGGCTCATATCTTGCTCAATTTGGCTCCTTTTTTCAAGCAATTTTTTTTTATTTGGGCTAATTTTTCGTGATCTTCACATAGTGGTGCAAGCAATTTTTGGTTTTGGCTTCTTTTTCCAGAAATTGCAGATTCTCACAGGTGTTGCTGCTTCATCCTCATTTTGGGCACTTCGGGAGCTCATAACTTGCTCCTACAGTAACATTTTTGATGCCGTTTTTTTTAAAAGTGCATGATTTTTCCTGTACTTTCCAGTGGTGTGATCAGATTTATCTCATCTACTATAATTTTTATACTATGAGTTTGTGGCCTATTTTGGCATCTGCATGTACCAAGATCAAAGTCCACTTTGCTATTTTTTGGCAGTGGCAATTGTAAACACACTAAGTATAAAGTGCCAAATCAGATATTGCTTGGGGGGCTTCATGATTGAGTGATTTGGGGGGATAATCTTGCAGTGATTGGTTGCATTCTTTTGCTTGGTTTGTGTTCTTGCAATGGGGAAATCTCAAATTGAACTCCTAACTCCACATAATTATGCTACATGGAGAAAATCAGTATGGAACTATCTCTTGGGAAAAGGTCTAATAGGCTATCTAAAGGAAACCGTTTCTCAACCTACTATGCTAATGAATTGGCAAGATGGGAGATTAATCGTGAGAAAACACTTGGATGCATATGTTCACTAGTCTCATTTGATTTACAATTTCATATTGATTCATGTAAAATAGCTAAAGAAGTATGGGAGACTTTTGAAAAGTTGTATGGTAAAACAGATAAGATTAGAGGATATGAGATTGATAATGATTTGATGAATCTTGATCCTAAAAGTTTTGACCACATCCAAGACTACATCTCCAAAATCAAGCAATTAAGAACACAATTGAAAGAATGCAGTATTGAAAAAGAGGATTTACAATTGATTCTGAATGTGTTATCCAAGCTTGGTCCTGAGTATTCAGTGTTTGTTTTTGGCTTTCATACCCATCAACTTTCTATGGGAGCATCATATGTTGATCCTAAGTTTGATGACTTTGCAAATCTCCTAATCCAAGAGGAAGCTAAGTTAATGAACATGGGTCTAATCAAGTCTTCCAAGCCGCATGCATTGGTTTCTAGTGAGTCAAAGGTGCAGAAAGAATCAGGGAATCTTGATAAGAAGCAAAAGATGAAAAAGAACAAGCCACATAAAGAATCAGAATCCACTCATTCAAAAGAAGAATCATCTAAGAAGAAGAGGTCTTTTTGTGCATATTGCAAGAAGGATGGACATGAAGAACACTATTGTTATAAGAAGGATATTGATGAGTTGAAAAATCTTCTCAAAAGAAATCAAATTGATTTGCCTTCTAGAATGTCTGACTCTTCTCCTTCTTCTTCTTCAAAACAGTTTAAGGACAAAGGTCAAGCATCTACATCAGGATATAAAGGTCAAGCTCTTTGTGCTTATTCAAGTCTAGGATCAGGTAGATGGCTTCTAGATTCAAGAGCATCACATCATATGGCATCTTCACAGTCTATTTTCTCTTCATTTCAGCCTTTTTTCTGTGTCTCCTATCTTGATGGGAAACAATACATACATGAGTGTACTTGGGAAGGGATCTATTAGTTTTGGGGAAAACTCTTTTCAGGATGTTTTGTGTGTTCCTCATTTGACGAACAATCTTCTTTCCATATATCAGATTACACATGGTGGAAATGGGAGAACTGTGGAGTTCACACCTGATTCAGTCATCATTCAAGACTTGGAGAGTAGAGAGATTATTGCTACTGGGGTGGTTGATCATTCATCTCAGTTGTATACCTTTGCAGATTTTGCTTCTGATGGTGACATTGTTCCTTCGGTTGTTGATCACACTCCTAGTGTGAACCATGATTTAGAGGAGACATTTGGCTACTTGAACTTGGGAGTTCTCACATCAGATCCAGTACTTGAGCCATGCATTTCATCTCCTCCATCTACTGTTGCAGTTGATGATGCTTGTGATTCCACAGTTTGGGTTCCTTGTGATTCAGTGCAGCAGGATATACATTGTCTTTCCGATATGGCTATTTTGGATGGCTTCTTGACAGGTATTTCAGACTTGTTTGTGGAGTCTCATCTTGCAGATTTGGGGGACACTATTGATGACATTCATCTTCTCTTTGATGAAGATGCTCCTTCTTCAATTGTTGTGAGGGAACACTCTGACCCTCTTGTTCATTCTCTACACGATCATTCTTTGCAGTTTGACATGAGTGTGGATACTTTTGGATAGCATTTGGAGGAGGCTTCTTTGTCTTTAGAGGGGATATCATTCTCTTTGGATTGTGTTCTACATTCTTCTCTACTAGATGTTGGATTGTACTCTTCAGCAGTGTGGCCTAGAACGCCTGTTTGGAGTGTGCCAGCTTTCGGCATCAACATGGAGACACTTGAGCATGCTTCAGAGACATCATACATCCTGCATACATCCTTGGTTTTGTTTCTTCCTAAGGGGACAAACGTTGTTCGGCGAAATTGGATCATCTTCAGCATTCAATGTCGAGCTTCTACCATCATTGCAGGAGACTCGACCTTGAGGGGGGGCTGCCTTGTCTCTCTTCTACTTCTCTCTTATGGGGGGGTATTTTTCCTCACATGGGGTTTCTACCTTCTCATTCATGATTGAGAGCATTTCTTTATTGTATTTCATCTCTCTTTTGGGGAAGAGTTTTGTCCCATTGGGTTTTCTCCTTTTCTCCGTTTGTGAGAGATTGCATTGCATTTGTACATGGGTACCTAATATGGCCTAGTTGTCGGGACCCATCTTGCATTGTTTGCATTTGTGTACATTCTCCCTAAGTTGCACTTAAGGGGGGGTGTTGGTGTAATTAAATGTTTTGTACCTTGTCCTAGGTCATAATTACACCTTAGTTAAGTTTACTTAGGGACCACATAGGAGTTGTTGGAGAATTTCCACCTTTGGTGGACTTATCTTCTTATTACTTTATCACCTCCACCTTTCATGGACATATCATGTGATTAGGGTTCCACCTTTTGTGGTAGATCCACTACTTGTGGTGGTTATCACATTATCACCTTTCCACTTTAGGTGGAGTGATAGCTTTTCATTGTTGTTTCATGTCATAAGATTACGACACTTGTCATAATCCTGCACTCCTATGTTCTCACCTTGGCTATATAACCAAGGGGTCTCTACTTCATTTGTACACACATATTGAATCATATCATTGACATAGAATACAGTTTATTCTTGTCACATTATTTTCTCTCTTCTTTGTGCTTTCTATTTGGTCCATAGATCTTGGCATCCATAGCCAATTCTAACATGGTATCAAAGCATGTTTGATTCTAACACGTGTATTTGATGTAAAGTGTACAATGTAATGACTTTGTGGCCTTAGGAGCCAAGTCAAACCTGATATTGTAATTTGACTTTTGAAGTGAATATTTAAACCATTGACTCATTTTCAATGGACATGTGTAGCTATGATTGACTTTAGCCACTAGTTATATCTTTTTTTAATTTGGATTATATTCATGTGTCATTTACAATAATGTTAATTAATTAATAATTTAGGAAGGGTTATTACAACATATCTCACATCATCACTTTTTTTTATCTCTCTCTATCAATCTCTCAAGTGCACACACATATATGTACATCTCAAATATATATATATGCTCAATACAAATATATTCCATATACGCATGGTTCATACATCAATTAGGTTGGCCTAATTGGATGTAAGCATACATAATTCAAAATATCTTATCAGCCACAAAAAAAAATTCTTTGGCACTCAAAACTAAAAATGAAAGAAATGATTTAGGTTGTCCCAAACCTAAAAGTAATCCTTCATGAAACATGCACCTTAAGTCAGCCAAAAGAGAAACACAACAAAACTGTACAATGAACTTCTGACATTTAAATATTTCAACCTGTTCAACTAAAATTGTTGATTCCCCGATCACAACTTCATCTAAGACTCTTGAAAAACATATCAAAATTATATGATCGGACATACACTTCAGAGAGATTCCAGACCAAATTACCTGATTGGTGTAGCATGAACATAGTTTACCGGATGAGAAGATAATTAGACATAAAAAAAATGTTGGCATCATGACAACAAAGACAACAAACCAAAGGTCTCCTTCTTCATTCTTCCAACAATATCCCCCTTTGTCATTAATGGAAACATGTACCAAAAGTAAAACTCACTTCAAAACCAAAATTGTGCAACAACAAAAATTTGTTCAATGCTTCATACAACTCCCCCTTCCAAAACTGAAAACTGAAAACTAAAACCAAAACATTATTTACACTAAACCCTCAACCTTCTCCCCCTTTGAAATCAAGGACAAAGGGTAGGAAAACATAAATAATCAAAAGTTGGTAGAACCTTGTAGTTCTTTGAGAATTGCTTCCCAAGTTGGCTTACCATCATCCCAGATCCTTTTCGCTTTGGTAAGAGACTTATGCAAAGATTCCAATTCCACTAAGCATCCTTCTCCTTCTTCCGGGGTGGAAGGAATAATGTTCATCTTCTCCAATATTTTTGCATCTGTCAAGGCACTTGATATGGAGATGTGCCTAGACATTACCAGATCTCCAAGCTATATAAAGCATCTTATTGCATCTTCTTTTTTCCTTTGCAGAATGAAGAACTTATTCTGAAGGTTTGTAATTGAAGTCCAACCAATGTAATTTTTATCATCTACAACTTTGTAAACTCTGGAGGCATATTTTAGCTGAGACTCAATTGATTTCATTAATTCCTTCATACCTCGAGTGGCATTCGACCACTATGTAATAATCAAATAATAACTAGGATTCCTCATCATAGTATTTCACTTCTTTCAAACTTTGCAACACATTGTTATGTGCAATATCACATTTGTCTTGCAAAATCAGTTGTCTTTTTTTCTAGAAGACTTGTCTTTGCCTCTTTCATAATATGTACCTTAATATTATAAGCATATTCCTTAACAAAATCAATTGCACACTTTAGATTCTTAATCGGTGCTAAGGAATCGTTTGTGGTAACACCAGGGGTTGTTTCCTGCAAAGCTCTAATGGCTTCATTTATCAACTCATTCCCTTTTTTATAAGCTTTAGTAGTTTCATGTGTAACTGAGTTGAAAAAAGTGCCACAAATCTTTATTTTCTCACTTGGTGCAATCTTAGACAAATCTACATAGCCCAGATGTGATGGCAACTTGACTAGATGAGGTGGCAGCACCAGCTGTAGCTTTAGTTTCCTTTTTAGTAACCCTTTGACAGTGCTTTCAAATGATTCTTTGGTTGGATTTGGTGGCTCAACAACTTTGGGATTCTCTTCTTTATTTATTTCATCCTGGGTGGCTTCCTTTAATTCTTCCTTCTTTTCTTCTTCTTTCTCCTCTTCCTTTTATTTTTCTTTTTCTTTTTCCGAGGATTTTCGAGAGAATTTATCCTTGTTTTATTTCTCCTTCCTTTCCTCATCATCCTTGTCACCATTGTCATTTTTTTCCTTGCTCCCTTCACCTTCATCTTTAGTCTTCTCGCCATTGTTTCCAATGGATTCATGATGTTATTCAGGTACAATACTGGTATCATCCTTGTGTTATTCTTCATACCATTTTCTTGTAGTCTCCTTTGCATCATTCAAAGGGGAAGGAGTCTTCAAAACCTCATGTATCTCATCAACACTTTCCAAGATTGAATGATCTACTGCTTTTGTAATAGTAACATGCTCCTATGCTTGAGTTGTATGGGATGAAGAACTGATTCTTGTCCCATAATTTCTTGTCAAACTTCTAATTATGACCTAATTTTCTCATCTTACTTTTTCCATCGTATCTGTCTCCTTAGTCATAAGCATGTTCACTCTTTGTTTGACTCTAAACAAAGTAGAACACTCTCTTAACAAATTATTAGCCTCTTCTTGAGATAAAGAGGATCCATAAAGGCATCATTTTTCATCTTGTCTTCATCATTTATAGCCTCTTTCCTTCTTTGTACTAACACTTTTCAGACATTTTCAATCACTTTCTTCTAGATTGTCTCCATACTCACATTGCAAATAACAATGTACTGAATAAAAGCATTAATAACAGTTTCTTTATCTTCATCATTTACTTCATCATATAATTGGGTAGTCGACATAATATCTTCAGCATCTATCATATTATTTACCAAAGCACCTAGATTTAAAGATGGTCGATCACTTACTAGAGAAGAGCCAGGCATGTCCTACTTAGGATCAAATGTACTTTCTTCATTCTTCTTTTCATGTACATGAATTTTGAAAGACTCTTCTTCTTCCTTTATCTCTTCATCTGTGGAAATATTGACTCTAGTTTCTACTTCATTACTGGTAGAAGTGCTCATTCTTTTGTTTCTTTTCAACTGTTGCTCTTCCTACAAACCAAGGTCAATTTATTTTTGTACAACATCACTTAAACTTGTCTTTCTATTTTCATTTTGCTTTACCTCTTCTTCCAAGATTAATAGATGGTGCAGTAGGAGGTATGTTCTTCATTCAAGATTAATAGATGGTGCAGTAGGAGGTATGTTCTTCATTTTAGAAGCACGAGTACTAGGTCTAGTGGAGGAAGGTACATCAACTGATGCCAGAGTACTGTGTTCTTTCTTCTTTCCTTTCTCAGCTACAACAGTACTAGAAGTAGGTGCAGTAGCAGAGGATATCCTTTCATATTTCCTATGTTTAGAGGGTAGTTTAGCTGACTTGGACTTCCTCTCATCAAGGGATTCCTTCAATTGATCAATATCATCCTTAGTAAATGGCCCTTTGAAGAATGCCTCAACATTCTTTCTTGTTGTTTTTGCTCTATGGGATGCAAAAGTCTCTAAATACACTTAGATTTTTCCTCATATGTTCCATGTCGAGGTAGAGAGGGGTCCCTTGGACTACTTAGCAACATTTCAATAAACCTCTCAACAAGTTGTCCATCTATCTCATATCCCAATGGTTCTATCCAGAGAGTTATGGGTTCAACTGCTTCCATGATGTATTCATCAGTACTTACAAGAAAGGTTATGTCCTTTGCATACTTTTCACCAGGCTTCCAGGAACCCTTTCTCTTTCATCCATATCATTCTAGAAAACTGCAAAGAATGTAGTTAATGCATTATTTTATTCCCTAAAGTCTCCAAGGTTGTGTAGGTGTTAAAAAATTTAATGAGCAACTGGCCTGTTGCGATCCCATATGATGTTCATCAGATTTGCATATTTTATGTCAGAAACTTCTTTAACACCTTTAGAATGACACTTTACGCCCTATATCATTGTTTCACTGCTTGACACTTCTTATTTTGGGGGTTCGCTAGATTTTTTAGTCACTGATCCCCCTAAAACCATTTTTGAGTTTAGTTCTTAGAAGAAGTATCTGCACCAGATGTAGATGAAAATTCATTTGATTCATTCTTATCCTCAAGTTCTTTTTTTTCCAAATCTTCTCCATTTCCTTTTTAACTTCAATAGGATCGATCTTATTCATAGTTTTATTCTTTTGATTTGGTTTAGCTTTCTTCCCAATTTTGCTTATGTGGAATTTTGAAATGCATCTCAATTTATTATAGGTGTAATGCACAACATGTGTCTAACCAAAAATTTTTGCATTCAATCTTGATTTTCACTTAATAGCTTTATGTCCAAAAGCATATCATATATAACAATAGCCTTGAAAATATTGATTCATTCTACCAATATCGAATCTATTCATCATTGTCTGACTTCTACACTTTGTAGTTCTATGCCCAAACTTATTGCAAGAAAAGTATTGTCCAGTAAAGAATCCAACATTCTGATTCATTCTATTTTGGTTCATTCTATTTCTACATTTTTTTCCCTATGACCAAATTTATTACATGAAAAACAAATTCCATTGAAAGATGGGTACGTTTTTAGCATTAGGTTGTCGAATAGGAATCCTTTCGGTATTACTTCTGTGATTCTTGATTTGCCTTCCATTTCCTTGAGTCTTCCTCTAATTGTTCATTTTGTTAGGAACCTTATTTGCCTTTGAACTTTGTCCTTCTTCAAGTCCTAGACCTATTTTATCCTTAGAGGGTTTCTGAAAGGCAATCAATATATCAAGCTTTGTGGTGCTTGCTTTGGATTTATCCTCATGAGCTTTTTCCTTAATTAAGTCAGATCTTAGTGTCACCACTTCTAATTGTTCAAGCTTTATGCACTCATCAATTTTGATCTAGATTTTGAATTTTTGACATTCTTCAATTCTTTTATTTTCTTCCACTTGCATCCTTAGTTTGGTGATGTATTCATTTGCCTTCCTCAACTGATCACTGACTTCTCTATGCCTTTCTTTGAATTTTTTGATTTGTTCTCTTAGTTTTCTGATGCATTCATTTGCTTCTTTTAGGTTTTCCTTCAGAGATGCTTTCTCATCTTCACTTTTGTCCATATCTTTAAGAGCAACATGAAGTTCCTCATTTGTAGATATCTCTTTCAGAGGAACATGATACTTTTTATTAGCCATGTGTTCAAACTTCAAGATCTTTCTCAAGTTGTTAAACTTATTGAAAGGAACTAAGCTTTTATACCAATTGTTGAACACATAGAATATTGAGAGGGGGGGTGAATCATTATTCTACTAAACCAATTGATTGCTAACCATCCAATTATTACAATGTATCTTACTATAGAAATAATTAAAAACATGGAAATGAACATAACATCACACAACTCATAGACACTAATATTTTTACATGGAAAACCCAAAGTGGGAAAAACCATGGTGGGGATTAAATCATAATATATTATAACCAGTTACAAGATATTACATGGCACACACCAAGACACACTATCCTTGAAATGCTCACAGTCAGAGTACAAAATATATGGCTTATCGCCAAAATACAAAAATATATGTCTCATTTCCAGAGATGTGAACTGAAAGGAATTCACCTTCCAAGTGATGAGTACAGTTCCAATTAAGCTATGAAAGATGGAAAGTCCTACATAGGATTGCAGGTGTATAATAGCTATCATCAACTACCATATCACTTCATCACATATCTGGCATCATCAAATATTTTTATCTCTCTTTTTCAATCTCTCAAGCACACACACATCTATGCACATCTCAAATATGTATATGCTCAATAAAAAGATATTCCATATACACACAATTCATACATCAATTAGGTTGGCCTAATTAGATTTAAGCATAAATAATTCAAAATATCTTATCGACAAAAAAAAATGTCTTTGGTTCTCAAAACTAAAAATGCAAGACACAATTTAGGTCGGCCTAGACCTAAAAATAATCCTTCATGAAGCGTGCACCTTAAGCTGGCTAAAAGAGAAACGCAACAAAAATTGTAAGCTGAACTTCTGACATTTAAATATTTCAACATGTTCAACTAAAAAAATTTATTCACCGATCACAACTACATGTAAGACTCTTGAAAACATATCAAAATTATATCTGCTAACATACACTTCAAAGAGATTTCAAACCAAATTATCAGGTTGGTGTAGCACAAACCTAGTTTATCGGATGAGCAAATAATCAGACATAAAACAATGTTGGCATCAATGACAACAAAGACAACAAACTGAAGGTCTCCTTCTTCATTCTTTCAATAGGGATTTCCTTCTCAATCACAGGATCCTTAGATCTCTCGGGTTCATTTGGACTTGTCCATCTCTCAACCTCCTTAGGTTACACCAAAGGATACCTGGTATCAACTAGGATTTGGGAATGATGTGTTTTATCAAATTCCACATTCCCCCATTCAAATTTCCATTAAAGGAGTAAAACCTGAAGTCCACAATCCCCATGGTCATACATCCTTTCCATATGTGCCACCTCTCTCACAATATCAATCAAATCAGTCATCGAGGAATGATGGGGGAACCATGTCTAATCCGCTAGCATCTGCTCCCCCTCATGTCCCTCTCATTTGAACATCATCATTTAATCCTAGACATTACATCCCACAATAATTGCCTTATCAAAAATCCACTCAATCCATTCCTCAACAACAATCCACTCAATTTGTTCCTCAACAACAATAAATGCAATCCATTCCTCCACAACAATCAATGCAATACATTCCTCCACAGCAATCAATGCAATACATTCCTCCACACCAATCCACACAAATCATTCCTTAGCAACAATCATCACAACCTCAAGGTAATCCCATAAATCAATAACAATATCAACCACAACCTCTACATACATATTCCAATCTGTCTCCTCATTACTTTTCCCCTCGCTATCATCAACCTCCATCCTTTGTGGAATCACCTTGGCAGTAGGTTTATTATCAATTTCCTTCACCACCTAACACCCCGCGACAATAATACACCACGCCTAATCCCAATTTCCAATATTCCCAATACCAAACCCAATAATACACATCCTATATTAACCCATAGCAGCCCACATCCAACACATACCAATAGAAATCCAATCTACAACCACCACCATATGTCCCTCAACAACAACAAACCTATAACCATCAATCCAATACATCTACTTACCAAAATCCCCCACCATATGGTGGTATCCCACAAGACCCATCCCAACAACAACAAGCATCATCATCTTATCATCAGCCACCACCCAATCAACAACAAACATACACCAACCAATATCAAGAAGCACCATGATACCTTCAATCATCATATGTTAATCCCACTTTTGACCAATCACTTCCACCACTACCACCATATTATCAATACACTCCTTATGATCAATCCAATCCCATGGTTCCTTCCTCATCCATACCTATTAATAAGGAGTGGGAAGAAATTAAATCCACCTTGAATAATTTACAAGCTAGCACGTCATCCTCTAAATCCTTCAAGTTTGAGGAGATTTTTCCATATCCGTTTGATCCATCAATCTCCACTATTCCTTTTCCAAAACATTTTGAGATCCCAAAATTTGATAAATAGAAGGGAAAGGGAGATCCATGAGACCATTTGTAAGAATTTTGCGTGCATTACCAAGTGGTATTGTACAATGATAATTACCTTCTTCATTTGTTCCCTCGCAGCTTGAGTGGACAAGATTTAGAATGGTTTCTACATCTCCCTCATGGGTTAATTTCTACCTTTTTTGAGTTATCAAAAAAGTTTATGACTCACTTCTCTTATAATTTGGAGAAGGACATAGATACCATGGACCTCATGAAGAACAAACAAGATAATGGGGAGACATTTTCCAGCTACTTGCAAAGGTGGCGAGCCCTAGCCAATCATCTCAAGTGTAGCCTTTTGAAAAGGAATTGGTGGGCATCTTTGTTGAAAATATATATCATGAATTGGCTTATAACTTATACATCCATTGTGCATCCACCTTCATTGAGGTCATCGAAAAGGGAGTCACTATTGAGAAGACCCTTATTGCTAAGGGACTTATCAAGATCTTTAAAGAAGACAAAGATAAACAATCTAGTGATAAATCTCGCTACTAGAACAAGAACAAGAATGCAGTTAATGATGGTGTCACTGATACCAAACATGTTTAGGTATCTCATGCCTCTCAAAAACAACAAATCCCTCCCCAACATACCATGTCCAATGTCATATCTATGCCATAAGGGTTACCACATCCTCCTAATCAATCCAATCAATCAAGTCAAGCAAATGCTAAATGGACATTCACTCCCTTATGGAAGCTATTAGAGGAAACTTTTAGGTCGGTTCAAGCTAACATAGTTGTGTATCCTATAACAAAACCTTTTGATTATTCAAAACCAAAGATAGATTGGTATTGGGAAAATAAATATTGCAATTACGATAAGATCAAAGGTCATTCCACTAACAAGTGTCGAGGTCTCAAGGGCTACATCCAAGATCTTATTGATCAAGGAGATATTGTTGTTAAGTGAAATCAATCTACATCGTCTAATGCTCAATTATAAATATTCCAAAATTACTTCCCTAAGAACAATCAAGGTCCTAGTTCTTCCAACATGAACACTAGATCCAATAGCAATAATCAAAAAAACCAAACCAACAACATTAGTTATAATAAAGTCCCATTTAATTATGATGATATAGTTGGTTGCATCACCCAAGTTGATCCACATGTCTCTATGATTCATGTAAAGGGTAAGGACCCTCAATATGTTGTCACCACATGTCGCACCCACATATCAGTTCTAGGACCCTCTACATCATCCCAACCAATTCTTGTAAACTCGCAATATAACATCCTTGATCACCTAGGATAGAATTCAACCCAAATATATATCCTAGATTTTTTGAAGTCTTCCCCTACACATCAAAAAATCCTCACTAAAGCTTTGGAGGACACCCATGTACCTAATGACATAGATCCTACTCAATTCCAATCTCTCATAGGGCACTTATCATCTACAAATCCATTGGGATTCAATCAAAATGATATGCCACCTATTGATCCCACACATAATCGTTCCCTTCACATAGAAGTCCTTGTTACTAAGCACGAAGTTAAATGAGTCTTGGTAGATAATGGATCTACCCTCAATTTGTGCACATTGAAGTTCATAAAATGGGTGGGGTACACTCATGTTGACTTAGATAATCAGGTGATCACTATCAAGGCTTATGACAACGTAGAATGAGATTCAAAAACCACTATTTGTCTTCCTATTTAGGTTGGCCTTGTCATGAAGTATACAACATGTCATGTCCTTGATATGGACCTTCTATATAACCTCCTTCTTGGCTGACCATGGATTCATGCTATGCAAATCATTCCTTCCATGTATCACCAATACCTTAAATTCCCACATAATGGAATTGAGGTCACCATTCTTGTTGATCAACATCATTTTGAGGATTGTCATGCTCTTGAAGCCTCCTTCCCACATTTTTCCATTTCCCAAGAATTGAGGTGGGAACCTCTCATACCACTCCATCATCATCTCACGACAATCCCAACGTTTCATCCTTCGCTTCAGATTCCACCATTACCAAGGTCCAAATCATTGACAAAGGTTGTGGAGAATATGAGATGCACACTACACTTAATGTGGGCACAATGCCCTCCTCTTTATGGATTTATGACCAACCTACTGCATCTCCACAAAAAAGTGAGCCAATCACCAAGACAATAAGCTCCGAGAATGTAGGATCCACTACATTTCAGTCCATAGGTATATTACAAGATCAGCTTGATGAGGATATTAGTCAATGGGTGTATAGAGAAGAACCTGATCCTTCACCTCCTCTTATTGAGTATTTCCAAGAATTTTATCCGCGGGCTTCCAAGTTAGCAAAAAATTATTAGGGGGGAGGACTAGGGGTAGATAAACATGGATTGCACAAGCCGATTGATACACTTGTGCGTTCAAAACACTTGGGTTTGGGTTATGACAAGAAGCGAAAACAACCCACTATGTCCGCTAGCGCTTCAAATAATGTTAGTGTGAAAGTTGGTATCCTTGATGACATCCCTGAGGAGGAAACTATCATACTCTCTTACGATGATTTGGATGTCTCCTCTTTATTTGAATCTACATCCATTTTCACCATTAGCCTTTCCCTAAGCCATCCTAACCTAATAGATTGGGACCTATGAGGAAGCACACCCATCAACATATTTCCTTCTGAAGAGGCATATGTACACTTCATGGGATTAAAATAATACTATGGTGTCTACCTTGGCGAAGATGAACACCTCAACTGTTAAAATAAAAAGAAACAAAGTAAAAAAGGGTCTCCTAGTGAAAACCTCCTTGAGGCACTTTCAGACTCATAAAAAGTAAAAACAAAGGGTGTATCCTCTGATGAAAGCCTCCTCGAGGCATTAGAGGATGGGGATGTTCATATTCCTCTCATTGGTACTCACTTTTTAAAATGGTCTTCCATTCTAATCAAGGAAACAAGAGAGGTGAATTTGGGAACAGAAAAAAACCGAAGATCACATATGTAGCTAAATCCTTAACTGAAGAAGAGTATTATGTAATTGTCAATCTACTTTAGGGGGGGATAACTAATTTTGAATGGGCTTAGTTGGATATGCTAGGACTGGATACAACATTGGTGGTGCATCACCTTGATATTCGTCCTAAAGTCAAACCAATAAAATAGAAGCTCTACAAGTTGCTCTCCTTGTCAAAGTTGAGTTAGAAAAACTACTAGAAACAAGATTTATTAGACCAAATGATTATTTTGATTGGATTTCAAATATTGTCGTCATAGCTAAACCAACTAGGGGCATCCATATTTGTATTGACTTTATAGACCTTAATAAAGCATGTCCTAAAGATGATTTTCCATTGCCAAACATTGACATGCTTGTTGATTTGATAGAAGGAAATGCCATGTTATCCCTTATGGATAAATTTTCTAGATAAAATCATATCAAAATTGCAACCGAGGATCAACATAAAACAACTTTCACTACACCTTGGGGCACCTTTTGCTACAACATCATGCCTTTTGGTCTCAAGAATGTGGGGGAAACTTATCAACATGCTATGGCAGTCATCTTTCATGATTTGATCCACATCATAATGGAAGATTATGTTGATGAATTATTTGGGAAATCCAAAACTAGAGAAGAACATCTGAAGATCTTGAAGCAAATATTTGACAAGCTAGAGCAATACAAGTTGAGGCTAAATCCTAAGAAATGTGTTTTCAGAGTCACTTTAGGAAAATTGTTGGGCTTCATTATGTCTAGAAGGGTATAGAAGTTGATCTCGCTAAAGTGAAATCTATTATAGAAATTCCCCCACCTAGAAATCTAAAATAGTTGAGGAGTATGTAAGGCAATTTGTAATCAATTCGGTGTTTCATAGCTCAACTTGCAGATAAATGTCAACCCTTTACATATCTTTTGTGTAAAGACATTGTCTTAAAATGGAATCTAGAGTCTCAATAGGGCTTTGATAAAATTAAGGAATATCTCACCAACCCTCCTATTTTGATGCCTCCTATATCAGGAAAATCATTTTTATTCGACATTTCCACTACAACAGTTGCACTAGGAGCACTTTTGGCACACCATGATGAAAATGGGAAGGAAAGGGCAATTTATTACATCAGTTGCACATTGGTGGGGTATGAACTCAATTATACCCCTATGGAAAAAGCTTGCCTTGTGATTATTTTTAGCTCTCAAAATCTATGTCACTACATGCTTAGTCATTCGATTAAGTTGATTTCCAAGGTCGATTCACTCAAGTACTTGTTATCCAAGATATCATTGACAAGTCACATATCTAAGTGGGTTATGTTGCTCAGTGAGTTTGATATTGAGTATGTACATCGTAAATCAATCAAAGGAAAAATCATCATGGATCAATTGGTTGATGTTCCTTTATTGGATGCATATCCATTAGTGGCTAAGTTTTCAGATGAATCGATTTTCACCGTTTCAAAAGAAGATGCATGGAAACTTTATTTTGATGGGTCCTACACATAATTGAGTTGGTGTTGGTGTCCTTTTTGTCACTCCTCAAGGTGATTATATTCCTATGTCATTCAAATTGGATTTTCCATGCATGAATAACATTGCTAAGTATGAAGCTTTAATCACTGGTCTTCGTATTGCAGTTAAGTGGAACATCACCCATCTTCGTGTCTATGGAGACTCACAACTTATAATCAAACAATTTAATGATGAGTTCCAAACAAAGGACGATAAGCTTCTTCCATATAAATGCATGGTGGATGACTTTAAGAAATATTTTAGTCATATCTAGTTTGAACAAGTTCCCAGATTGCAAAATAAGGTTGCAAATGCAATGGCTACCATAGCCTATCTCATAGACATGCCTCAAGATCGTACAAATTGTGAGTTTCTATTTGAACAATTATTGGTCCCCGAATATGACATCTCAAATACAGACATGGTGTACAAAATTTTAGGTCCCCAATCCCCATGGCATCATGAAATCTACACCTATCTTCATGACAACATCCTTCCACCCGATCTCAACCATAACCAACATAAATCCTTCATCCATCGTGCATCCTTTAGCTAGATTATTAGAAACCTTTAATTGTAAAGATATCTTCATTTCAAGGTCTGATGAATTGAGTTTTGGTTTTTGGAGATCAAACAACCAAAGTTTTTCGAAATATTTTGAATAATTAAGTCAACAACATCTCTCAAGTTTTGAATTGGTTTATAAAAATTCTATTATTTCTTTCTTTCCACAGTCCCTAACCAACATGGAAAAGAGCTTGCCACCATAATTATTTTATAAAAGGATGATAAAATGGGAAATTTCAACCATCTATAATATTTCTAACATTTTCTTACCAAACCCATGAGGTATGAAAGTTATCAAGGAGTTTTTAACTCTCAAATCATAAGTGTAATGGATTTGAATATGATCAATACTCTCTTCTTCTAGTTCACACAATGAGCATCTATTCACCATCTAAAAAACTATTTTTTGAAGGTTGTCAATAATAAATATTTGTATTTTTAGGAATATTTTATGCACCCATATATTCTTCTATTTGAAGGTGTCATTTTGAGAAATATCAAGCATGTTGGATCTAGATTTAATATTTAATTCCTTGAGTGGTCAATAGACCTATTTACTTTTTCCTAAAGGCATCTTCTATAAAACCTATGGTAGCTTAATTTTTTTAACAATTTAGAAGTAGCAGTATTGATAGGTGGATCATAGTAGCATAGAGAAATATTCCAAGTAGCTTGGTTTCCTTCCATTATTTAATATTTTTTAGCAAATTTTTATAATCTTAGTTTTATATTATTGGATAGTAGATCATTTAAGGTGATTCTCTAAGGATAGTTTTGACATATACATATATTCCCAAAACCTAAAAATATATCCTTTACCCTTCAATTTTATGCCCAAAGAAATATTGGTTTTAGTCTTCATAATTTTGTTCTAAATGTTAGAGCTATACACGAGGTGCTAAGTTTGAAAAAAGAGAATTCCCTGTCTCCCATTTAAGTATGCTTTCATGATGTTAGTTCATTCACTATCAAAATTGATAAGTCTCCAAATAAACTTTGTCAAGAGAGCCTTATTCATAATATTAATATTTCTAATACCAAGACCACCTTTTTCTTTAGGAGTACAAAATATATCCTGGGCAATAAGAGAAAATATATATTTTTGTTCAGTTCCATTTAAAGGAAGCGTCTTTGAATTTGTACAATCTTCTTAGCCATATTTCTAGGGTTTTTGAATTATGAAAGAAGATAAACCAAGGTACTTTTCAAGGATTCTTTTAGTAGTTGAAACTTTCTAGCTTGGATCAAAAGGACTCCCTTCCAGACTATAATTTTCTTTTGGATCCTTTCAATGAGATTATTTTAGGTGGAAATATGAATCTTTCCTTGAGTGAGTGGAATACCTAGATAAGTAGAAAGGAATTTTGTATCTTGTAGTTGAGGAAATGATAAATTTTATTTTAGATTCTTTTGGGGTGTTGAGAAAGAATATTTCACTCTTATCAAGATTAATTTTCACTAGAAACACAAGAAAAATCATTAAAGATTCTTTTCCATTCATTAGATTTTTCCATAATGGATTCCCCAAGAAGAATTGTATCATCAAAAAATTGTTTATCAAAACACGAATTAAGGGGGGAAGCAAGCCTAAATATGTATAACTTACCTTTATTAATGTCATCTCCTATATTTGTACCTAGCACCTTAGCTAAGATGATGAATAAGTAAGTGAGAGTGGGTCTCCTTTTATTAGACTCCCCATAGCTTTAAAATGGCCTTAAGGGATACCATTTATAAAAAATAGAGAAAGCAAGGGTAGAAAATCAATTTTCTAAAATCTTGAGAAATTTATACTAAAAACCAAAGTTAGAGAGCACTCTAGTGAGAAACTATCAAGAGAATTTATCATAGGCTTTATAAATTTCTAGCTTTAGAACCATAGTTTCCTTATTACTTTTCTCCATATATTGGAGAGTTTCATGAACCATTATGGTACAATCAGCTATTTTTCTACCTAGGAAAAAACTATTTTGGTTTGGGTGTATGATTTTCTCCAAGAAAGGTTGGATTCTCAGGACCAGTAGCTTGAGATATATTATATAATGTGTTACACAATATTATAATTTTGAACTCAAACATTTTATTAGCTCCAGGTCTTTTGGGAACAATCAAAACAAAGGTGTTGTTCAGATTTTTCAATATTTCTCTTGAGCTAAAGAATTTTCTAGTTGCTTGAGTAACATATTTGCCAACAATGTCCTATTATATTTAAAAAATGTTTGAGGAAAATCATTAGGCCCAAAATATTTATAGGGGTCCAAAGAAAAGACAACCCCTTTTACTTCTTCAAAAAATTCTCTTTCTATTTATTCTTGATCTTGAGTAGGAACTGTATTGGGAATGACTTACAACATTTTGATTAAAGATCAAGTATTTCTCATTAATGTAATGTGGGTTAGTATTTAGTAGCTCATTTTTAGAGTCTGACACCTTCTTTTTGAATTTTTTATTTCTTATGAATAATATAACCAATATCAAGAACTAATTTTGATATCTTGTTCTTTTTTTTGTGGTTGAGGTCTATATGGTGGAATAACTTATTGTTCCTATTGCCTTTAAGCCATTGAATCCTCATTTTTTGTTTCTATAGAATATTCTCTTTCTAAATAATATTTTGGATATTATTGAAGATAATTTTCTCTTTTAAACACGACCACTAAGAGGCCCCAATAGAATCCATCTCCTCTTTCATCAACCTTAATTTTTCTCTTTATTTTTAAACAAAAATATTACCAAAGGAAACATTGTTCCAAATTTGAAGATGTTTCTTGATATTCCCCAACTTCTGAACAAATTTGAACATGGAAGATCCTAATATATCCACCTCCCACCATTTTTTAATAGGTAATTTTAAAGCTAAGTGGTGTGTTCACATCACTTCAAATTTGAACTTGAAATGTAGGTTTTCATGACAGTTAGATTCTAATTTAACATTAGAGGGGTATGTAAAACCCCAATATAAGAAGGGTAGAGAGTTTATATTTTTCAATAATTTCTCAATTGGAAATAACAAATAACCTATCCATCTTGGCCTAGATTAGTTTATCCCCAACTCTTTATTAGACCAAGTAAATTACAATCCTTCTAGCTAAGTATCAACAAGGCCCACTCTATGAAGAAGATTATATAAATTCATCATACTATTAATGTAATTAGTATAACCTCCCATTTTCTCAAAAGGGTACAAAGGACATTTGAAATATTTTACTAGCATCTAATTCTAATTTTTAAACATTATTATTTGTAGCTTAGGAGAATATCACAGTTATTCCAACATTTAGCACTAATTTTAGGGGCATAAATATTGGATAGGATCCATTCAATTTGATCATTTATTGTTGCAAACAATATATTGTGAAAGTATTTATTATGAGAAAAGAGTATACCTTTCAAATCATGGGTTTTCCACATAGTGGCAAGACCACTAGATGCGCCTTCACGATCCACAACAATAAATTGAGAAAAGGGAAAAATGTTCTCACTAGATCTCCCAAAGGCTTCTAAACTCATCTTGGTTTCTTGGATAAGAAAAATATCTAGCCTAATGTCCTTAATTATATTTTTTCTGGAACATTATTTTTGAGGGGACTATTGAGCCCCCTTATATTCCATGATAAGATGATCATTTTTTATTCCTTGTAGAGTGAATACACTCCAAGGTTATTTGCTTGCCATTATCCACTTCCTTAGTAATTAACCTTTTTTATAGTCTCCCTAAAGGATTTATTTTCTAGTTTGTAATCCTTTCTAACATTTGTTATCTTCTTGGTTCCTTTCTATTTTCTGTGAAGAACTGGGAGTAGTTACTCCGCTCAACTTAGAGTTTGGTGTATTGGGGGAGCCAAATCCTTCTAACATGTTACCCTTAACTTTAGGGTGGGACCAATACCTTTTGAAAAGGTTCACATATCCATAGGGGTGGTTGTTCGAGAGAGTCCATTGGAGGCCCAGAAGACATTTTTGGTTTTTTCCACACTAAGGTTGTGATTTGGTTCAACATTAGAACTTGAATTCAATTAGAAAACTCTATCCATTGTGGGGATATTCTCATAAACAACCTACTAAAATTCACCATGAGATGGGTTTGGGATTTCACCTTCTCAAGGAGGACCCAAATGGGAAGGATCCTTCATCAAGAAGGATATTAAAATCAAAATCCAAAGTAGATACAAGCCTAAAGAACTTAACTCAATTTGGAATATACTCAAGACTAACATTTTCACCTACCCCTTCTTGGTGGTTTGGAATTTCACCTTCTTGAATAGGAGACAAAATGATGTTTCTTCAAAGATCCTATAATGAATCATTATCCTTCTTCTCTAGAAGAGAGTTGTTCTTCTTGGCCAAAGTTATTTTCAGGAAAGCATTGACTAGGTGACTAGTGCGAAAACACTTTTGGAAAAATAGAGCTAAATTTTCAAATAAAAATTCTTGGGACCATTTCGCAAACTTGTATTCCAAAATCATGGAGGTGGGAATGATTTTATGGGGTTCCACATTCACACAAAATTTGAGAAAAACATATTTCCTTTAATTCTTGGTAACATTATTGAGGGAGAGGAAACGAACAAATTTTTTGGTTATCCCGGCTATAGCATCCTCATGCTAAATTTCCAAGGGGATACATAAGATTCTAATCCAAGTAGGGACTAAAGTGGAGAGGGCATCAGAAGGATTTAATCTATGACACCATTTATAAAGGACTAGGATTTTATATCAAAAAATCCAAGGACATTGAATAATAATATTAAGGTAATCCTCAACAAGAGAAAAGGAGGAGAAGAAATAACTTTAGGAAGGGTTGAAACATTAACATTACCCTTTACTTCCCACTTAGATGAAATTCACTTGTGAATCACTTCATTATTAGGTCATCTACCAAAAAATTTACCCACATGAACATTGTCCATATTTACAATGTCCCTTTCCACTCTCTAGTATTTATTTTAATACACACATCTTTCTAAAAATGAAAAATATCCACCCCATAATCATAAATCTTTTATTGATGGTTGTTGAAGATGTCTTTCCAAATATTCAAACCATTAGAGGAAAAAATAAAATATTTATTTTGGATAGATACCAATTTAGAAGCAAAGGAGGACCCACTAGGAAGTCCATTATGAAGAGAATCAAATCCACCTAGAGTAATTTTTGTGGTCATCATGTTTTCAATATATATTGAGATTTCCTATGCACCAAAACTAGGGTTTCCCATTGGTCACTTGTGATTGGACCAATTCAAAAATTAGTTGAGTGTCATTCTTCAAATTTTTGGTGTGTGTAAGTGAATTTCCCTATTCTAAAATGCAAAACAAAATGAAATGCAAGCAAGGAAAGACACAAACAACACCTCAACAATTAGCCTAGTTGAACTTGAACAAAACAAAGATAAGAAGAGTGTTATACCTTTCCCAAGTTGATCAGTTGGTTGGCCCTATTGATTGTTTGATTTGTGTGCTCCTTTCAATGACAAATAGCATGAAACCCAGTTCTAAATGATCATGAGGTGATGAGGAGTGCAATGGTGCAAGTGGGTATTGCAATGGATACTTGATATGGATGCAAATGGTGTTGCAACAATGGAGGTTTTTGAATGCTTGGATGAGTGCTTGTTTGATTGCTTGAGTGCTTGAATGTTATGTGCAAAATTTGTTGTGTTGCAAATGAGGGCAAATGCCTCTAATTTTAGGGGAAGTGGCACTAAACAATTGAGGGTCAAGATGCAGCAACCATGGAAAAGATCAAGGGCTAGGGTGAGTTGAGAACTCACAAGCCCTCACATCTTGACATGTGGCGGGTGAAGTGTCCAAGGAAAGATGAGGTGGAGTTACTTTATGGTACCTTGGGAATGGACAAGATCTCCACATAAAGGAGGTCCTTGTCCCCATGTGGGTGATGAGACTTTTAAGGAATTAAAAATTCCTTAAAAGGCCTAGGGAGAATAAAAGTGAATTTAAAATTCACATTGGGAAGGGGTTGCCTTCTCCAAAAGGAGAAAGAATTTAATGAAAGTTGACTTGGGGGTATGCCATAAATGGCATGAGGATTATATTGACCTAATCATGTGATTAGGTTGTGCAAACAAGGGATTAGAGTGGTTAATGAATTATTAAGGCAAGTGGACAATGATGGAGGATGTGACACTAATCCTAATTAAGGGTGTGCACATCCTAATCAAAAATTAATTAAATTAATCCAGATCAAGGAAGGATTATGGAGGATCGGACAAGGAGAGAGAAAATGATGAATTTAAAATTGATTTAAATTCAAAAGGGGTAAAGTGACTAAATCAAATAAATTAAAGCATTTATTTAATTTAGAGAAGAAGGGGAATAAAGGTAAAGTATTTAATTATTTAAATTAAATACCTTAGGAACATTAGGGAAACGGGGAAATATTAATTAATTAAATCATTTAATTAACACCGATGGGAAGTGTGGGATAGATGAATAAAGGGGATGAATTTGACCATACGGGGGTGATCAAATTCCAATGTCTATATTTTGCCCCTCTTTGAAATATTGTTAGAATAACAGTGTTTCAAAGAAAAATAAAATACATATGACTCAATAGAAGAACGGACTGGAAAGTGATGCCCTAGTGCAGAAAAAGTGGTGTAGGTAGTCCAATTGGGTAGGACGGAGGAATGGATGAAAATGATAGGGTATGCCCCCTCGAGAGGGCGGATGGGGAAGAAAAAGGTGGCCCCGGATGACTTCTCAATATGAAGAAACAAAGGGTACCACTTGGTAGAGCTCGAAAAATCCAAAAAAATGTCTTTTGAACCAGCCGAAATGGACAAACAGGGTGCAAATGGCATCCCGCGGAAGAAAGGGGAGTAATTAGATTAAGAAAAGGGGTTAAATAAAGGGTAAAAATACCCAAAACTTAAAAAGGGAGGGAAATGGTATATATAGTAATTTTAGAAATTATTATTCACCATTTGCACATTTAGAAGTTGAGTCAACAAGAGAGAGAGAGAGAGGAAGAAGGTGATGAGGATGGTTGACATGTCGAGTGAGGACAAGGGGTTCATGGATGATGAGCTCATCCACCGAGGCGAGGAGGTGCGTGAGTTCTACTATGAGCGCACAGTACTCGTGCACACTACAGACATGCGAGAGACACTCAGCAGTACTGGAGGCGACCATCGTAGTGATGGGAGATCAGGATCACGCAACCCTAGTATAGGTGGGGTTGTTATTGTCATGTCCCTGAAATAGAACATTAAAGTAACTAAACATTAAAATGAAAATGCATAAATACAATACATATTAAAATATACAAAAATAAATACTAGCAACTTAATATCATTATAATTATAAATTATAATTATCATAAGATAATATTATAATTATAAATATCAAATATAATAATATTAACAATTTTATATTATTATGATTATTATAATATAATAATAAAATATAACATATGAAACTAATATAAATAAATACATTAACAATAAATAACAATCATATAATATATTAATAGAAAATATATATAAACATAAGAAAAAACCTATATAAAATTGCAGCAACCAAAACAGCGATCCCATAATAAAAGGAAGAGTCTAGGAAATGCTGCAATTATATATTCCTTAACAAAGCAGCAAACAAAATATAAAGACAATGGTAGAATCTTTAAGGCAACGATTATAAAAGGCATAGGAATTATAAAGAAGACAACAATTAATAAGAGGTTAATAAAAAGGCATAACTTTTCATGAGTAATCGCAACCCTTCTCCAAAATAGGGGATATAAAATAAGATTCCATAGGAGGGAGGGCATCGATTAGGAATGGGATAAGAAATACATATGGGATATCAAAGCAAATTAATATTTCATAACATGAATAAGGTATACATATTATGAGTTTGAAAACAGCAGCCTCACAAAAGGATTCATATCTGATTAAAAGGCAAATATCAAGAAGAGAAACAAATGAATAAGAATATAGTGTAATGAGAGATCTAGGAAGCCATAGGAGGAATCCATAATAAGGGAAGTAATTTAATATGGTTATGAATGTATATATATATATAATTTCATAGGATGCAATTAATAAAATTATAATATATATATATATATATTAAGCAATAATGATGCGTGCAACAATTATTGAGCCTATAAGTAATTATGATCTTAATATAAAAATTAATAGATTAATATTTATTTATGATCAATCAAAATTAAGGTTGAAGGAAGATGATTAAGGGATAAGGAGATATGGGAAGACATAACAGATCAAGTGATGTACTCACTTAGCAATAATATTTAGCATATTTTGAATTTAAGAAATAGATATTGCTAATCTGATTATTGATATAATGTTTTCTTTAATATTATCATAATGAGAATCATTCTAGGAAACAATGAACTTAAAGAATCATTTATACATGAAAATATATTTGATTATAGGCATGAAATAGATCTTGGATGAATGCAAATATATCTGATTGTGTAAAGATTGTCTTCTCCGTGATTGGTACCCTCTTAGGCAAGTGAAGTAGAGTCCAAGTGGATAGCCTAAAAACCCCCCTCTCATGTTCGTAGGCCAAGGAATGGGTTAGACATAGAGAGGTGGGGGTCCCACCGTAGGAAACTACACTATTATAGGGGTGGTAGGTCGTATGCCCTTGGATCATAGGACTTCACCTTGTCCTAATAAAGCAAGTGTCTTCTGAGGTATTGTCATGTATGGAGAATGTAGGGACTAAGCCATTGGGAAAGGAGGATTGTGAGGGGCAACCTCCCATGCCCAACACAAAGGCTTCAGGGCGGATCCATATAGGGCACTCCTCTTGCTTGTTAAAATTGCATTTATGATTATGCTTATATTTTGGATCTCTAGATATTAATGCTAATAGATATATGTGTTTGTGGAAATGTTGTTAATATGGTGAATGCAGATTTCAAACCAAGATTACTTCATTAAAAAGAATATTCATTTGGAAGGAAGAAACCCTAAAATTGATCAACAAGTGAATTCTAGGTCAAACTGGGTAAGGGACATTACAGTTGCACATGTTGGGATATCCCAAGATTAGGGCACATCGAGCGCTATTGACAACATTCATGGAGAGATGGACTTCAGAGACTTCAACATTTCATCTCCCGACGAGGCAAATGACGGTGACATATGGAGGATACTGCGACTGCCCATTAGAGGGCACCTAGTGAGATGGACATAGAGCCAAGGGAGAGAGCGGGATAGGAGTCTACAGGTGATCTTCATATGAGTGGATCTCCCCATCCATGGGGCAGACCTGGACTTGGACGAATGTTTGGGGTTGGAGGTGCCTATACTGTCGATGTACCTATGCAAACTGATCAGTGGGATCCTATTACCAGATAGGAGTGGGAGATTTTGTAGCCTCAAGGTCATTGAGGTTGTTTGGCACATCGTGGAGAGGAGAGAAGGGGATTTTGCATGGGGGGCATATGTACTAGCATAGTTGTACATGGATATGCACGTGGTCTGCTACAAGAGAGCCCTCAGCATAACACATGTGACATTACTGTAGATATGGGCCTAGGAGCACATTAGTGTAATGAGGCCGAGGATTTTGATAGTGGGGGATTAGGATGAGACACTACTAGTAGCATACTGGTATGGGGTAGAGTACAGATGGTCCCTACATTACCTAGATGTGATGGATCTAGAGGGATGGAGGAGGAGATTGGATGATCTATAGGAGGATCAGATCATATGAAGACCTTACCAGCAACGACAGTTTACTGGGTGGAAGGAAGATGGGAGGAGGCATAGAGGACATTTTTGTGTAGTGTGCTACCTAATCGGGAGAGACCCGCACATTGTCGAGCTCCATAGACTAGACAGGGTGACTAGATAGTTCAGGATGCCACAAGATACTCCGCCAAGGCCTCAGAGATTTCAACGGATTACTCAAGAGTGGTTATGGGGTGATCCGATCATAGCGGATTTTGCTAAACAAAGGTGGGAGGATTTGTAGCTAGTGACATATCCAAGGAGAGCAAGCATATGTAGGGGTGATAGTGAGATACTCTACATGGTGGGTACCGCATAGACCAAGACGGATCACGACAATGCACCCGATTATAGGGGCACTAGGCTACGGTTTAGAGGATGATGAGGGGTTAGCACGACAATGACAGAGGGGTAGGAGAGGAGGCCGACAACAGAGGAGAGATAGGGAGGACATAGGAGAGCAGCACCAGCCTGTGGATGTGGAGGAAATATAGGAAGATCCACTCATGATGGTACCATATGTACCACCGCCACCCAAGGATCCAACAATACTACTAGCAGGAGCTCATGTGAGACTCAAGGTTGTGGAGCATAGACTCAGGGAGTCAGAGGTAGATAGAGATAGGCTATAAGAAGAGATAGAGAGGTTGTAGGAGGAGGGGTAGAGGGACTATGGGAATCTAGCATATGAGGCCTCCAGGATGTTAGAGGAGAGGGATACCATGTAGAGGGATAGAGATGAGGCATGATAGGAGAGAGATGAGATGGTGAGGGAGATGGATGAGTCGAGAAGGGAGTGGGATGAGCTCCGGTAAAGGATAGACTGTGCAAAGGTAGTGATGGGAGGCATAGGGGTCATTTTAGAGAGGACAGAGGTAGCAAAGGCACATGTATAGACTCTGCAAGGTGAGAGGGATGGGGCAGTACAGGAGATATCACGAATGCAGGTGTATATAGACCAGATGAGGATGGAACATGATGCATGGGATCAGGAGAGGAGATTCATGTCTGGGCTACGAGATAGGTATAGGGGAGAGAAAAACATAACGAGGATATAGGCAGCAAAGAGGGATGAGTACATGAGGGAGTCTAGCTACTACATGGAAACCTATTTTAGAGAGGTCCCAGATCTGACATAGCATATACCTTTGTACATCTGAGTAGTACCATAGATGCCAAAACCATCATGATCAAGAGGGACACACACCCAAGGATATAGCAACTATCGAGAGACTCCCTCGTGCAGAGGACCAGTGTCAGACTACCCTCTGAGATCAGATGGAGCCAGCATAGAGTAGAGAGGAGGAAGATGACAGGATCCAAATTTTGACAGGTGTAGGGTGGATAGATAGGGGACAGGGACAAAGGCCATAGGCTCCACAACACAAACCAGACATAGAAAAGTCTATTCATTGATGTGGTCCTTATTTTTGAGCAGCACTTTGTACCTATATTTTATTCGATGGCTGATGATAGACATGTATTTATTATTATGATGGACATTATTATGGATTTTATGATGGACATGATATTTTGGGATTTATATATTATGTGATGGCCCTTATTTACACTATGCATTTATGATGTGACAGATGTTTATTTATGGATGTGATTTATTATGGGCATGATTTATTATGTGATATGTTTATGGTTATGATATGATGTATACATTTATGATGATTTATGTGTTATGCTTATGTGGATGACATGGATAAAATGCATTACGCCTAATATTTTGTGATGCGGGATGTGATGGATTAGATGCTATGATCATGTTACTAATGTGTGGTGATGCAGGTGGCGATGTATGAATTTGTGAGATGGACTTAATGTGCAACAAAATGATGGTGAAATGAATCTAATTTAAGATGCTTAGAATAAAAAATCTATGTCAATCTAAAAAACTTAAAATGAATATGACGATGAAATGAAGTTAATTTAAGATGCTTAGAATAACAAATCTATGTCAATCTAAACAACTTAAAATGAATATGATGATGAAAGTGCAATGCAAGATGGGATGCAATTAAATTCCTTACAAACATCAGTATATGAATTAACTTAGCACGAGCATGAGTGTAAATAAGGGCATGCATAGTGATGGAAGGCATTAATAGGCCTACTTTATTTGCAACTCAGGGTGGCTTGAGCTCATGGAAAGTACTTTCCCTGTTATCATTATAAAAATAAGGTAAGATGAGTGAGGTGGTAGGCGTGGAACTACACCTATCGAAGCCATATGAATCTTAAGAAGAAAAGGAGATGGGGGATGAATGTTTGCACAACCAAAATCACTAGTCATAGGTTAAAGGAAGATGGGGGGATAGATGCAATGCAATCCTAATAATATTTTCCAATTTTAGGAGCACTGATTTTTGTTATAGCACAAGACACAAGATGTCAGGGTATTGAAGAACCAAGGTAGATATGTGTCTGATGTATGAAACAAACACAAAAATCAAGAAGGCTATCCCAACACCCCAAAGTCGCAAGGACCAGGCATTGGGATAACCACAAGCACAAAGGATGCCCCAACGTAACACAAGATTGCGGGGATCTTGGTGGGTACTATACGGGACAACCAGGAAGACATAAGCAGACAAAAAAGATCAAGATATGCCCTTATGTTTTACCAGTCAAAGTGCACCATGATATGATGGATCGCGATGACCTTGATGAGGTATAATAGGAAGCTCAAAGGATAAACAAAATTTTAAAAGCATCAAAAGATCACAATCAAATTTCAAACGTCCTTTGCCATAGGATCAAAAGGGTGGATGGGATTAATGCAGTATGTTATCAAGGATGCATCCTATTAAGACCAAAGATGGAGACTAAACTAAGTGATTGACATGACGCAGGATACCTAAAATTGATTGGACCTCATAATACCAGTGACCTTTTTTTGTAAATACCAACTAGATAGGGACATACTTGACAACACAACAAGACAACAAGACACAAAATTGACACACCCTACAGACCTAGGGGCTCGGGAGTTGATCAAAGACCAGCCTTGCCTACGTGAAAGTGCAAAGCCCTCGTAGTTTAATAAAATACCATGGATAAATTTGGAAATAGGACAATGATGACCATGATAGATGACAAAGATCGAATGGACATATGCCCCAGGGGCTGATCATATGATTAGCATTGCCTACGTGAAAGCGCAAGGGCAACGTAGTTCAAAAAAAGGACAAAGACAAGATGAGACCTAATGATGACCGAGACGATGGAAGATCCTAGATGATGATGCAAGACCAAGGATGGGACGTGATATATAGGCGATGACAAGCTCAAATTAAGGATAAAAGATTAGGATTGCAGATAGCCGATTTGGATCATCTAAGGCTCAATCATGATATACCAAGCGGTCGATGATAGGATGCAGATGGGATGATAGGATCGATTGGATGCTAGGATAGGACCTGAGGATAAGATGGATGGAAGCATAAAATAACTAGGATGCAAGGTAGATAACGATTAAGCCCTCTATGGATGGCGCCTGTTGCTAGGTTTTCACCAACTATACTTATCCAAGGTGCCATGAAGAGTGATTTTCACCATAGGACAAATTATTTCTTTTTACTATTTTTTTTACTTTTATTTTTTTTTATTTTTTATTTTTTATTTTGACATTTTTTTGTATTTTCTCAAGAAAGGACAACCCAACTGACTTAGGTATAAAACCATTTTAGGTGCATGATGTTGATGGGCTCTTCCAAGGGTTTTCCTTCAGGAGTAGCAAGCCTATATGCGCCAAAACCATATTTAGTTGTGATAACATAAGGACCTAGCCAATTTGCTTCAAAATTTCCTTTTTTATCTTGATCTTGTTGATTGTGTTGATTTTCCTTGAGGACTAGATCTCCAATGTTGAACTGGTGAGGATGAACCTTTTTATTGTAACTCCTTCTAAGACTATGTTGGTATTCTTGTAAATGATTGTATGCCTTGATCCATTTTTCATCTAGGAGTTCCAACTGAGTGAGTCGTGCAACCTGAGCATCTTCATCACTTATGAGATTTTTCAGATATATTCGAAGTGATGGGATCTCAACTTCAATCAGAAAGATATAATCGACACCATAAATGAGGGAATATGGAATGGCACCAGTGGGAGTGTGAAAAAAAGTGCGATAGGCCCAAAGGGCGGGATGGAGATGGAGATGCCAATCTTGACCAGTGTTGTTAACCACCTTTTTGAGGATTCTGATTAAGGTCTTGTTAGTTGCTTTTGCTTGACCATTACCCTGGGGGTAATAAGGGGTGGACCAACGATGTTGGATGTGATAGGTATCGCAAAATAATTTCATGCACTTGTTCTTGAATGGCTTTCCATTATCAATGATAATGGTAGATGGGATTTCATACCTACAAAGGATATGGAAGAGGATGAATTTCGAGATATGAACACCGGTAATTTGAGAGAGTGGAATTTCTTCCACCCACTTAGTGAAGTATTCAGTTGTGGTGAGGATGAAAGTATGGTTGTTAGAAGATGGAGGGTATATATTTTTGATCAAATTGAAACCCCATTGTGAAAAGGGCCATGGTGCTATGATTGGTTGCAAATCTTGTGTTGGAGCATGTATCAAGTTTGCATGTTGTTGACAAGGGAGGCACCTCTTTGTGAACTCGCAAGAATCATGCTCCATGGTGGGCCAATAATAACCTGCTCTGAGAATCCTCTTGGCCAAGGCCATTCCATTGGAATGGGCCCCACAAACACCACTATGTACCCCTCTTAGTGTAGTGTGAGCTTTTGGTTCTTTTAGACACCTAAGGAGGGTTCCATCATTCTCACAATGATAAAGTGTATCTCCCACTATGGTATAACGGGAGGTGAATTGGATGAAGGATTTATGTTGATTGTGTGTAAGGTCAAGGGGTAAGATGTTATCATGGATGTAGGTGTAAATGTCGTGATACCATGGTGACTCAGGACCTACGATGTCGCACACCATTTCGCTTTCAGGGATGCCATAAGCAGGGATTAAAATTTGTTCAACTAGAAACTTGCAGTCTATTAGATCTTTTGGCATGTCAATCAGGTAACCAATTTTAGCCATTGCATCAGCCGCCTTATTCTGGATTTTGGAGATTTTCTCAAACTGGATAGAGGTGAAGTTATTTTTGAAGTCATTTACCATGTGTTTGTAGGGCAACAATTTGTCATCCTTTGTCTGAAACTCATCATTGACTTGTTTGATAACTAATAAGGAATCACCAAAGAATCATAAACGAGTGATATTCCATTGAATGGTGATCCTAAGACCGGTGATGAGAGCTTCGTATTCTGCTATGTTGTTTATACATGGGAAGGCTAACCTGAATGACTTCAGAATGTAATCACCTTGTGGGGTGACAAACAAGATACTCACTCCAACTCCATTATGCATGTATGATCCATCAAAGTAGAGCATCCACATGGATGCCTCCGTGACTGTAAGGACCTCTTCATCCATAAATTTTGTGACCAAAGGATAGGTATCCACCAAAGGAACATATGCCAATTGATCTGTTATTAGTTGCCCTTCAATTGCCTTTCGTTCCACATATTCTATATCAAACTCGCTCAGTAACATGACCCACTTAGCCATGCGGCCAGTTAAAGATGTTTGAGATAGAAAATAATTGAGTGGATCAACTTTTGATATCAACTTCACGGGATGACTGAGCATATATTGGTAGAACTTTTGTGGACTAAAGACTACAACTAGGCAAGCCTTTTCCATTGGAGAATAATTAAGTTCATAGCCCACTAGTGTTCGACTGATATAGTAGATGTGTGTTCTTTTGAGGCCTCGTCATGTTGGGCCAATAATGCCCCCAGTGAAACCAAAGTAGCTGAAATGTACAATAGAAGCGGTTTACCTAGAATTGGAGGCATGAGGATGGGAAAATGAGCCAAGTACTCTTTAATCTTGTCAAAGCCTATCTGACACTCTGAATCCCACTTGAAGGTGATATATTTTCGTAGGAGATGGGTGAACTATTGGCACTTGTCAGCTAACTGAGCTATAAATCGTCGGATAGACTACATAGCTTGCCTTGAAGACTCCTTAACTATTTAAAATTATGTGGTGGGGGAATTTCCATGATTTCTTTGACTTTAATCGGATCTACCTCTATGCCCCTTCTAGAGATAATGAAAACCAATAACTTTCCTGATGTAACCCCAAAGACACATTTTTTTGGATTTAGATGTAGCTTATAATGCTCTAATCGCTCGAAGATCTTTTTCAGGACTGTAGGATGCTCTTCTCTTATTCTAGATTTCCCCTATAGATCATCAACATAATCTTCCATTATGATGTGAATGAGATCATGGAAGATGAAATTCATAGAACGTTGGTTCATTGCCCCGCATTCTTGAGGCCAAAAGGTATGACATTGTAACAAAATTTGCAAGGAGTGGTGAAGGCAATCTTATGTTGATCTTCAGGTGTAATTTTGATCTGATTATAACTAGAGAAACCATCCATAAGGGATAGAATCTCATCTCCTACGGTTAAATCAACCAACATGTCAATGTTTGGTAGAAGGAAATCATCTTTAGGATAGGCTTTGTTCAGGTCTTGAAAATCATTGCAGATTCAGATGCTTCCATTTGGCTTGGCAACGGGCACTATGTTGGATATCCAGTCTGAATAATCAATCAACCTTATGAACCCAACTTCTAACAGTTTTTTGAGCCCTTTCTTGACAAGGAGAGCTACTTGTGGATGCATATTTGTTAGCTTTTGCTTGACAGGATTCACATTCGGGCGAACGTCCAAATGGTGAACCACTAAGGCAGGATCCAAACCTGACATATCTAAATAATTCCATGCAAATTTGATGATTCCCTCTTTAAGAAAGTTGACAATGGTTTAATACTCTTCCTCTACTAAGGATTTGGCTACATATGTAATTTTTGGATCTTCTTTGGTTCCCAAATTTACTTACTATATTTCTTCAATGAGAATAGAAGATCGTTCAAACAGTTGAGTTCTCACAAGGGGAAGATGAATGTCCCCATCTTCGAGTGCCTCATCAAGGTTTTCACTATTAGATACACCCTTTATTTTTACTTTATTTGAGTCAAGAAGCGCCTCGTGGAGGTTTTCACTAGATGAACCTTTTTTATTTTGTTTCTTTTTACTTTTGTGGTTAGGGAATTCATCCTCCCCCAATCCCATAAGATGTACATAAGTATTCATTGAGCGAAAAGTGTCAACAAGTGCGCTACCACGTAGGTCCCAGTTAATGAGCTCAAGATGGTGAAGGGAAAGGTCAATGGAGAAGATGGATAGGTAGTCAAACATGGAGGAGAGATCTATGTCATCGTAAGCAAGTATGATGGAATCTTCTTCACGTATGTCTTCAAGGAGACTATTATCCACAGTAACATTATTAAAGGCACTAGTTGATGCTGCAAGACCCTTTTATTTTATGTCATAGCCAAGTCCTATCCTTCTGGGTTGCACAGATGGTTCAATAGGTTGGTGTCATCCTTGTTCTTCGATACCAAGACCACCTCCTTGATAGTTACATTTTTTTGGTCTGCTTTGAAGCATAAGGATAAACCTCCTAGAAGTATTCTACAAGGGGAGGTGATGGTTCAGGCTCTTCTTGGTAGACCCACTGGTCGATGTCATCTTCCATCTGTTCTTCGAGTGTACCCAAATATTTGAATGTTGTTGAACCCATGCTCTTGGAAGTGAGGGTTTTGGTCCTTTCTTCTACTCTTGATGCTGATTGAGATGGTTGCCCATATGAGTGGGGAGAAGGTGGAATTTTGGCCACATTGAGTGTAATCTGCATTTCATATTCTCTACAACCCTTGTCAATGATCTTGACCTTGGTGATGGTGGAGTCAGAAGTGGTGGATGTGGTGTTGGTTGATGGATTATGAGATGGATTGGATGATGAGGCTTGAGGTTCCTCCACTTCAACTTTTGGATAGTAATAAGAGTGGGGGAAGGAAGTTTCCAAAGCACGACAATATTTAAATGGTTGTGTATCAACATGTATGGTTACTTCCATTCCTTGGAAAGGAAACTTTAGGAATTGATGGTAAGTGGATGGAACGGCTTGCATGGAATGAATCCATGGGTGGCCAAGAAGGAGACTGTATGGAAGTTCAAGGTCAAGAACATGACAGGTGGTATACTAGACTATAGGACCCACCTAAATTGGAAGACAAATAGTGCCTTCAAAATCCCTCTCTGCATTGTCATATTCCTTTATGGTGATAACATGGTTATTCAAGTCAACATGAGTGTATCCAACATGTTTTATGAATTTCAATGCACAAAGGTTGAGGGTTGAGCCATTATCTACCAGGACCCTTTTTACTTTATGTCAGGTTACGCGGACTTCAATATGAAGGGGGCGGTTATGATCAGGGTTGATGGAAGGCATATCATTTTGACTAAAGCCCAATTGATAGGTTGATGATGTTAGTGTAATTAATATTTAATTACACTTACATAACTTTACTTAGGTTGAGCTAATTTTAGGTCAACATTAGGGTTGCATACTTTGCTTATATAAAGCAAATCATCTCATTGTAACATTGAATTTCCTGAATATATCATTTTGCACATTCGCATGCAAAGCTCTGCTTTTTTATGTTTTCTCTTCTATGGAAGGTGTTTAGGTTTGCATGTCTGATCTAGGGTTTATAACATGGTATCAAAGCCTTGACATGCAGCCCCTTCTCAAAATCTGGAGAAAACCATTGCAGATTTCGTTCGGGGTTCCTCGAGGATTTTATGCCTTGAGTTCATCTATGCGGAATTTTGGATCAGATCGGGCCTTTCTATTGGATTCAGAGCGTTGGAAAAATTTAGGTTTGGCTTTTATTTTGCAGATTTTGGCCATCATTTGCCAGATCTGTGAGGGTTTCATAGTTGGTGATTTTTTGGAAGCTCTGGAGGTCGCCGTTTTTTTGGAGCATTTTGAGCAGAAACGGAGGTCACCATTGCATTCGCAACGGCCAAAAACCCTAAGATCGCCCTTCGTTTCATCGATTTTGGCAAAGTTGATCCGGAAGGCAAAAAAATTTTACCAGGGAGGCCGTACGGCCTCCCCAGCACGCTTCCCGAGGCACGGTTTTCAAAAAAAAATTAAAAAATTAAGTTTTCGGTATCCGTGCTGGCTCCTCCAGTTCATTCGGCCCCACCGCCGGGTGGCCACCCAGCAGCCACCGCAGCCGGTGGCTCCCCCACCCAGCTCCGCCGGCCGGACCAGCCCCCGCGGGCTCCCACTGCATCAGCCATGGTCACATGGGAGACCAGGCGCTATGAGCCCAGCCCCCGACTGGTCCTTAGCACCTCCACCAGTCGTATGGAGAACCAGGGGCTCCGTCCCAGCCCCCTATCCGCCAGCCCCTAGTCGCATGCAGGACCAGGGGCCGAGATTTTTTTAGCCCCTTGGGCTGCCTACAGGCCTTATTGGCCATTCTAGAGCACTTACAAAATCAGGCGTAACTTTTGCGTACGGTGTTCGTTTTTCACAAACGAGATACCGTTGGAAAGCTAATTTCGATGCCAATCTATTCAACATTTTAGTTTTACTAGATTTTGCTCCAAATTTATTTTGCAGGTCCTTGAACTCAGATGTTGTTGTTTTCACTCCGGAGGGCATATCTTTTGACTCGGTGATCCTTTTTTCGCCATTCTTGCGGTGTTGGAAAGCTGGTTCAGTCCTCTACAAAGATTTGAGGTATATTTTCATTTTTTATTTATGCATGTTAGGCATTCTCTCCTTTTGCAGTCATTGGGGATTGTAATAAATGAACTGATATAAAGTTCCATCAAGGGGGTTTCTTGCATAATAATCTTCATCATGTTTTGATGGCAACTCACATGGGTTGTAATCTGGTTTATTAGTTTCTTTTGGCCATATTTTTGTCTTAGCTTGACACATACCAGATTCATTTTGGTTCACACTTTAGATTGAGAGCCTATGGTTAGTGATCCGCATCGGATCCATCTCAGTTTGAGGGCCACTAAATTTGTGGTTATTGTTCCTGAGTCTGTATGGTACTTTTTCCCATGGAAGAGTTTCAGTCTTAGTTTGGCATTGGTATCGAGATTCATAGCTTCCAGATTCTGTCATCATCATATCATCTACTGTTGCTTTATGGATTCCAGGGTTGTTCCAGTTTGGTGTTTTCGAGTGTTCCATGGCATCGGGTCTGCTGTCACATTATTATGATTCTGATATGGTTTCTTGTAGACAGAAGTATCTTTCCTTGCTTGCCAGATTGCGGTTCCAGTGTTCTTCTAGTGCTTCTTTGCAACAGTCATCTCATTGTAGGGGGGGTTGTCCCACTGGGTTTTTCCTTCTCTACATCATTATTGCATTTGTACATGGGTACCTGATTAGGCCTTGTTGCCGGGACCCATTCCTGATTTCTTGCATTCATCTTAGTTTTAGGTGCATGCTGATTTAGTCTCCCTAAGTTGCACTTATGAGGGGGTGTTAGTGTAATTAATATTTAATTACACTTGCATAACTTTACTTAGGTTGAGCTAATTTTAGGTCAACATTAGGGTTGCATACTTTGCTTATATAAAGCAAATCATCTCATTGTAACATTGAATTTCTTGAATATATCATTTTGCACATTCGCATGCAAAGCTCTGCTTTTTTATGTTTTCTCTTCTGTGGAAGGTGTTTAGGTTTGCATGTCTGATCTAGGGTTTCTAACAGATGACAGGTGTCCTACTAAGGCTTGGAACTGAGTGGGATCTATGTCATTAGGTACATGAGTATCCTGTAAAGATTTGGTTAGGATTTATTATGGAAAAGAGAAGACTTGAGCAAATCCAAGATGGATATTTGAGTGGGTGTCTTTCCTAGGTGGTCAAGAATATTATACTAAGAACTTACAGGAGCTTGTTGGGTTGATGTGGAAGGACCAGGGAAAGTGATGTGGGTCCGACAAGTTATAATAGCACACTGTGTATCTTTTCCTTTAACAAGAATCATGGATACACAAGGCTCACCTTGGCTAATGCACATAACTATACCATCATAGTTATAAGGTACATTTTTATAGCTAATGTTGTTGGTGTTGTTATTTTGAATATTGTTATTTTCTGACCCAGGATTTGCGTTAGACGTACTAGCACCCTGATTATGGTTCAGGAATGTGTTTTAGTATATTTGTAGTTGAGCATTACATGAATTTTCCTGGTTGGAATCCACTTGTATATCTCCATGATCTATAAGATCTTGGAAATATGTTTTAAGTCGCTGACACTTGTTTGTGGAATGACCTATGATCTTATGAAAGTCACAATGCTCGTTCTCCCTGTACTAGATTGGCTTAGGCTTAGATTCATCAAAGGTCTTAGTTACGAGATATGTGATTGGATAGCTAGCTTGCACAAGCCTATTGAAGAGGATGCTTAAGGGCTCTCCCAAAGCAATGAAAGAGGTTTATTGTTGCCCTAATTGTTCTGATTGGACTACTGAGGGAGACAATGTGCAGCTTGTGGCACAAAGATGGCATGTGGGATTGGTTGTTGTGGAGGAGAATATTGAGGCTTTTGTGTGGTATTTGCTACTTGAACATGCTTGGTGTCAGTGACACCATCATTGACCGCATTTTTATTTTTGTTCCAATAGTGGGACTTGTCTCCAGATGACTTTTCTTTATCTGGATTATTAATCTTGATTTGTCCCTTAGCGATGAGTGCTCTCTCAATGATAGGACCCTTTTCTATAACTTCTGAAAAGGTTGTGACACAATGGAGATTGAGATTATGTCTCATGTCTAGATGAGCGTTTTCCACAAAAAGAGTCACTAGGTCTTTCTCACTGAGTGGAGATTCCATTCGACTAGCCAAAGCACGCCACCTTTGCAGGCAGATTGCAAAGGTTTCACCCACACATTGTGCTTCTTTCAGAAGATCTAGTGTATCAACATCCTTCTCTAAATTGAAGGAGAAGTGTGAGATGATTTTTTTTAAAGATCCACAAAAGAAGAGATAGATCCCTTTTGAAGACCCCTAAACCAATCAAGAGCCACCCCCATTAGACTCCTAGGGAATAACCATAGGAGATAATTGTTGTTGTGGGGGACTTCCTAACAATGTGAATAGAATTCCTGGAGATGATTCTTTGGGTCTTTAGTTCCTTTGTACTTGTCAAATTTCAACATTTCAAAATGCTTGGGGAAAGGAATGAGTGAGATCAGTGGTTTGATGCCTTTCATTATCAATGTGGCAAGGATTTTATCCCCACGCTCATTAAGGAGACAATTTGTCATTTGGAGATTGATGGGGATATTGAGATACTCTTCAACTGTGACTTCGGGTTGATTGACCATGCCGTCAATAGGAGGCAATATGGTTTGAACCTTAGTGTTGGACTGTGATGAGCCATCTTTATTAGGATCCTAAGGGATGTTAGGCTGGGTACCTTGGGCTTGTTGATCCTCCATGAGATTCTTTTCTTGTGATCGGATAAGGGGCATGAAAATGAAAAACTACCAGATGAGTGAGATGATACTATGCTCCAAGATGCAAATGAGGATGACCTAAGTGATGATTGAGGGATTTTTTGGATTGGATGGAGGATTGATTGATTGAATTGGATGATTGGATAGAGGATATGATTGGATTCTATTAGATTGATTGACAAGATGAGATGATTAGGATGATTGGATGATCAATTGGATTGGGATGATGGAACTAATTCTAAACTAAGTTTAGAGGTTTTGACTAGATAATGCAAGGTGCTAATAGATCAGATTGAACTACAAAAGGGATGATTATGACACTGAATCTACCAAGATGGAAGTAGATTGATTGGGTCGAGGATGATTGACTGACTCAAGATGGATGACAATCCTAAGCAGATACGGATGGTGATAATCGGGATCAAACACTTAAGCCAACTTGGATAAAAACCTCTAAAATAAAGTCTAGGGGATGGGGATCAATAAATCGATGATGGATATGCAATCTAAGGATGTTCTAAGATACTCCTAGATGATTTGATCAAAGATGCAATGAGTTTTGGAAAATGTAGACGAACGAAAATGATGATTATGGGAAGATGGATGATGATAAAAATAATTCGATCACGCTAAAGGACTCAGAAGACAACAGGCTTTTAGTGGCCAAAAGGATTCACATTCTAGAATATGTATGGGAAGCGAAATTTCCTTTGCATGTCACAAATTTTCCTCTTTAGATTGCAAGTTTTCCTATCCAAAATGAGAAAAAATTTCTCTATCTTTAGCAAACTCGCCTATTCTAATGATCAAATTCGCCCAAGCCTGGACTGGTTTAAGAAACAAGCAAACTTGCTAAGCAAATTCGCCTTTCCGGGAAGCAATTTTGCCCAAGACTAAATTGGTTTAAGTAACAAGTGAATTTGATGAGAAAATGTGCCTATCCAACAACATATTCACTCAAACAAATAGCAAGTTCACCCAAGCAAATAGTAAATTCACCTAAACAACTTGAAAATTTGCCTAAACAGCTAGAAAATTTGCCTAAATAGCTTGTAAATTTGCCTAAATAGCTAGCAAATTCACCTAAACAGCTAGCAAATTCGTTGATTCTCTGAAAGGTTCACCTAAAACTTGGAAATCACTAGTGAACAAGCAGATTTGACTTTCAAAATCACCTATTAGGGTAACAACTTCACCTATTTCTTGACACAGATGGATGGAAGACTCGAATGGGGAACAAAATTTTCCCTGTAGGGATAAAATTTGCCTATCCCAAGAGAACAGGCGAATTTGATGGACGGGTACTGACAGACTCGCCTAAGGGAGGAAAAACTCGCCTGTTCTGGGGAACAAGCAAAAATGGGATTGCCTAAGAAAGTGACCCACAAGAAAACTCACCCCTAACAAAGGTAAAATCGCCTAAATAGAGGACCTGGACTAGACTGAGACACAACATTGCCCTTTTGCAGGGAAAAATTGCTTGTTTACAGTGCAAATTTACCTCTATGAGAGGAAAATTCACCTCTGAAGGCAGGGGTTGACTATGGAAAAGGACAACAAGCACGAAAAACAATAGACAGAAGGTTGGACTAACTCAATTGAAAATAAAAGCACTAGTATCGCACAATGAAGACACTCCAAGCAACACAATCCTAAAATTAGTGATAAGGGTTTACAAACTTGATGTAGGCCCACCACCTTGAGCAAACAACCCAAGGTGAATACTCTGTGATACCGAGGTGGTTCTCTAGAGCAGCCTTTCTCGCAAAGGTAGATAGCTAGTGTTCCAATAACACAGGGTCATCAACAGATGCCACAGGCTCACCTTCACACTCTCACTTGAGGGCTATCATAGTCCACCATGAGGATTCCTATCTCAACCCAAGGGAGTATGTGGTGAGTAACTTCAGGGTACGATCTGCATCCCCTGCACTACACCAAGTCATGACTAAAACACGAGTCTCTATCTAGGCTATACAAGGCAATCCCATGCGTCCTCGATATACATAAGGTATGTGAGGCACAATTATGAACACCAACCCATCACAAGCATGAGTCGGGAGCCCCAACGAGGTACTAGAAACTCAGACCAACTTTGCATGTCTTATCTAGGTATCACCTTAGTTTTGATGCTTCGCTAGATGACATGACTGGATTGGGGTACATATTTAGCTCTTCCCCCTTTATATACCCCACTGGTAACATGTGGTTGGAATCATCCCTTGGGCGATGAAATCTCAGGCAGGTCTCGCTAAAGGAAGAAGATACTAGATGCTTTTACTGGTCACCAGGCTCGCACGTAGCACAAGGAGAGAGCTTAGACACACTAGCACCTCCTAGGTAGACTCGACTGGACTAGAATGAACTATGATTTCTCATCACCAAGGATCACCAAATAGCACAAGGGGATTGGATACGTCAACAATCCACTCACAAGCACCTCAAGCAAGTTAATTGACCCTTTAATTAATCTATGTGTGCCTAGCTAGTATGAAAAAATGATAGACAGACTAACTAAAAATTCTTGGACCAATTGTTCTGTAGGAAATGCATTAGTAGTTTGCAACCTTCGATCTTGGACAAATGAGAAACAACTGCACAAAACGTTAGCGAAAACCAAGGACACTCACAAACAGACAAGTTAGCGGGTCAGTACCTGAAAAACGAAACCGAAATGATGTTAAAAATTGTAAATTCAGGTCTCGGATTTACCTCAAGCTCGCCTTTGTAGGAGGCAAATTCTCTTGTTTTGATGAGAAAATTCACCCCTGTAAGGTGCAAATTTGCCTATTCTGACTAGACAAATTCACTTGTTCATGAAGATCTCAGCAGGTTCACCCCTATTTGAAGCAAATTCACCCCAAAAGGCATATTTTCCCTTGTTACACGAGAAAATTCACCCCAAAAGGAAGATTCACCCTTGTTACATGAGAAAATTCGCTCCAAAAGGTAGATTCAACTCTATCACTCAGAAAGGGTGAATTTGCTTGCTTGCAAGTTTGCCTTTGTAATAGGTAAATTCGCCTCTGCTGTTGGGTTTGCTTATTTGCTAGTGCAAATTTTCCCGTCAAGGTGGACTCATCCCTGTGTGTAAACCTGAACCTTCAAAACTCAAACAATAGCAAATGTAAAATATTGGACCCGTGACGTGGGTCCCACTGGGCGTGCCAGAAATGTGTGCAGGTGAATTTCCCTAGTCTAAAATGCAAAATAAAATGAAATGCAAGAAAGGAAAGACATAAACAACACCTTAACGATTAGCCTAGTTGAACTTGAACAAAACAAATATAAGAAGAGTGTTATACCTTTCCCAAGTTGATAAGTTGGTTGGCTCTATTGATTATTTGATTTGTGTGCTCCTTTCAACAGTAAATATCATGAAACCTTGTTCTAAATGATCATGAGGTGATTAGGAGTGCAATGGTGCAAGTCAGTATTGCAATGGATACTTGATATGGATGCAAATGGTGTTGCAACAATGGAGGTTTTTGGATGCTTGGATGAGTGCTTGCTTGATTGCTTGAGTGCTTGAATGTTGTGTGCAAAATTTGTGTTGCAAATGAGGAAAATTCCTCTAATTTTAGGGGAAGTGCCACTAAACAATGGAGGGTCAAGATGCAGCCACCATGGACAAGATCAAGGGCTAGGGTGAGTTGAGAACTCACAAGCCCTCACATTTTGACATGTGGCGAGTAAAGTGTTCAAGGAGAGATGAGGTGGAGGTACTTTATGGTACCTTGGGAATGGACAAAATCTCCTCATAAAGGAGGTCCTTGTCCCCATGTGGGTGATGATACTTTTAAAGAATTAAAAATTCCTTAAAAGGCCTAGGGAGAATAAAAGTGAATTTAAAATTCACATTGGGAAGGTGTTGCCTTCTCCAAAAGGAGAAAGCATTTAATGAAATTTGACTTGGGGGTATGCCATAAATGGCATAAGGATTAGATTGACCTAACCACATGATTAGGTTGTGCAAACAAGGGATTAGGGTGGTTAATGAAGGATTAAGGCAAGTGGACAATGATGGAGGATATGACACTAATCTTGATTAAGTGTGTGCACATCCTAATCAAATATTAATTAAATTAATCAAAATCAAGGAAGGATTATGTAGGATGTGATAAGGAGAGAGAAAATGATGAATTTAAAATTGATTTAAATTCAAAAGGGGTAAAGTGACTAAATCAAATAAATTAAAGCATTTATTTAATTTAGAGAAGAATAAGAATAAAGGTAAAGTATTTAATTATTTAAATTAAATACCTTAGGAACATTAGGGAAAGGGGGAAATATTAATTAAATAAACTATTTAATTAACACCGATGGGAAATGGGGGATAGATGAATAAAGGGGATGAATTTGACCATATGGGGGTGGTTAAATTTTGATGTCTACATTTGGCATAGAGGTAAGTAAATAAAAAAAATCCATATTGCTTAACTCTAACCATAAAAAACAAATTACCACACAACTGCATGAGTGACTCTAGTGCAAGCACTTTTATCATGCCAAAGAAGATTGCCAATGCCTTAGGATTAAAATATAAGCATATACAAAATTTACTCATGAAACTTGATGGGAAAAGCTTTCAAACCATTAGAATTATAAAGAATCAACCTATAACCCTTTATACCTACCCCTATATCACTATTCAATAATATATAGTGATACTTGACATCCCTAGTATTTTTGGGCTCTATTTGTCTAGAGATTTTATAGTCATTATAGGGGGTTACCACTCTCTAGACTGGTCTCATATCATTCTAAGGATATAATATGGTTCTAAGATTAAGTATGTGAGAAAACCTATTCACAAAAACCATATTTCTCATTTGGTAATGGTTAATTTTGAACTAGCCCATATTATATTCATAGGAGAAGAGAATAAATGTGCAAAAATTTTGGAAGGTAAAATGACCATAATATTAATGCATCTATCCAATTAGAAGAGAAATAAACAAATCAAATCTCACATTGGGATCCTTTTGTAAATATGATTCAAAATTAATGGGAACATATAATTGTGATGAAGCTCAAATCATTCCTAAATTCAATAATTATTGGGAGCCAATTAAAAAATAGGATATGGAAGCTATATTTTGATAGAGATAGATTTTTTGATGGAGCATGAGAGAGATTATATCTTGTGTCTCCAATAGAGAAGAGGATCCTAAGAATTATTTATCTCTAATTTAGTTGCAGAAATAATAAGGTGGAGTATGAATGCTTATTTTATGGGCTCATTTAGCGAAAAAGGTATAGTTAAGCAAATTCATATTTTTGTAGACTAAAATTTAGTGATCAAATAAGATAAGGGAATAACAACAACCAAAAATATGAGGATGAGATCATACTTCCATAATATTTGGGATCTCCTAGAAATTTTTGAAGCTCTAAACATTCAAGGAATCCTGGGAGCATAAAATGTTTAGGTTGACCAAATGACAATGATTGAGTAACAACTTGATCTTACAAGGAATCTTTTGATCAATAAAGACTCCACCAAATTAATAATCCATCCTAGATAATAAAGATAATTAAAAAAATGATAGTGATGCTTTGATTCCACTATTCATTCAATAATCTAGAGTGTTCACCAAGTAACTACAACCTAAGATGGAAGAATTCTATAGCTATCAGTTTATTCATCTTATATTGAATAAGTTGCCTTTTTTTTTTTTTATCACCCTAGAAATTATTTTTACTCTAGATAATCCAAATATGGATAAAATAAAATTATTATTGGATCAAAAGGACTACATCGAAGTAGAAATGTGCTCTAGAAAAAGGGTAAAAGTGGACAAAGTGTGATAAATTTATGACATGTAAATATGAACAACTAAATGGATATGACAAGAACATCATCCAACATACCATAGAGCTATCACTAAAAATAAAGGTAGAAATAAAGATTAGTCAATCTAAAGATTGATCCCCTCATGAAGCAAGAGATTAAAAAAATAATGGAAGAAAAACTTAAACTTTATCCATAAAAAATTCTATATGGGTGTCTAATTAGGAAGAAAATTTGTTAAAATCACCTATGTGTTGATTTCCATTATTTTAGTAAAGGGTCATTAAAATATCACTATTTAATTCCTTTCATGGAATAATACTTCAAATGATTGCAAGATCAAACCAATTTTTCTTGATAGATAGATTCTTAGGGTTTAATCAAATTTGGGTCTAAACAAAATGCCAATATAAGATGTGTTTAGAATAAAATAGGCAATTCATGCATATGTTAAAATTTCATTTAGATTGTAAAACTCTAGAGCCAATTTCTAAAGATTTGTGGGTATCACCTTTGGAAATCTTATCAATAAGACCTTTCTAATATATTTAGATGACCTTATTATATTCTCAAAGAAAAAATAGAATCATTTCATACACTTGGAACAATTTTTTTAGAGGTTTCAATAATTTAGAGTCTCATTTAATCCAAATATGAGTGTTTTTGGAGTCCCTCAAAGTAAGATCTTTGATCATGTAATGTTTAAAGATGAGATTTCCATCAATCTAAGAAAAGTGTAGCCTATTCTAGAACTTTATTTACTAGTAAACAAGAAAGTAGTTCAATATTTACTTGGAAAGATTAACTTTGTGGGAAGACTCATATGTATTTTTTCCAATTTGGTAAGACCCATAACCCTTGTGATGAAGAAAGATAAATAATCCAAATAGAATGTGGAAGGAAAGGAAGATTTTAAAAGGATAAAGAAAGAAATAGCTACAGTAATAGCTTTAGAAAATCTTGTTTTCTCCAAGGATTTCATAATGTGTGTTAATGTTGGAAACCATATTCTTGTATAAGTCCTCATAAAAGGGATGATTCTAGAAAAGGTGAGTTCCCCATTGCTTTGAATTCAAGAATCCTTAAAGACTATGAGGTGAAACTTACATTTTTTTGTGGAAAAGAAAGCATATGCTCTTCTTAAAGTTCTAAAAAAAATCACTACCTCATATCAATAAATAGAACACTAGTAGTAAATCCTAGCACAATGGACTATATTATGGAAGGAGAGATAAGTTTCAAAAGAGAAAAATAGATAACTAAGATAATGGAATATGATATCAACATCAATCCCATAAAGTTTGTAAGAGGAATGGTGTTGTGTTAGCATATTACTAATGATAAAAGGATACATTAGTCCAAGCTCATGGAAAATGATAATTTAATAAAGAAAAATATCTAGAAATATGGATTGATGAAAGAATTCAATTTATGAAAATAGGAGAATATCCAAGCAACATGTCCTATTCTAAGAGAACATACATGTTGCAATTAGTTTTGTTACACCCCATTTCTAAGTTACCAGATTACTTTTACCTTTTTGAGTAAATATGATTTTAAATGCAAGATTATGACTTTAATATGTTCAATGGATGAATGAAATGTATGAATATGCATTGTGATGAGATTTCTTTATAAATTCTTTAATAATTCAAATGATATATATATATGATGAATATGATTTATATGTATAAGCTAACTACGTACATATTGCACTAAGTTGGATACAAGAAAGATTTGAAACCTCCAATGAGGAGAGGGAGAGTATCGCCTAGGAGAGGAAGTTGGTATGGAAACCACTGGTGTACCTATCTAAGTAGATGCACACACTCACTACCTAGGTTAGACAAGCCTTTCCAAGTTAGTTGAGCTATGTGTTGGTAAGTGTTAAACTATGTTGATAGCTTTTTGGGTTGATAGGAAGGTTAGGGTGATTGTCTTTGATTGTCTTTGATTTTTTAATCGATTTGAGTCATTGTGTTGAAATCCTTGTGATGAGCATGAGATAAATATTGTGTATATATATGGGTACGTATATGCATTGAATATATATATATGTGTGTGTGTGTATACATTTGATGGTACAAACATACGTAGGTATGAGTAAACGTAGATATAAATGTTTATGTATACCCATACATACATACGTATTACATATGTGAACATTCACATATATATAATATATATGTATTGTATATATATGTACATCAATATATATAGATATGTGATTATATTTAAATAATGGTTGTTGAACAAGAAACTGAGATAGGGGGTGAATCAATTTTCATAGATTTAAACCTTATTTCATTCATCGGAACTAATCCTTAACACTGCTTAAATGATTAAACATTAAATGCAAGTGCAGAAACTAAAAACCATCACATAAACATAACAACACCAGATTTACGTGGAAAACCCAATAAGGGAAAACCCACAGTGAGGATTAACGCACAATATAGAGAATATCAAAACCGATTACAAGAGGCTCACTGCCAAAGCAAGGACTCGCTGTCCGGATCAAGACTCACTGTCCAATAGAACAACCCAAAGGACACATTTCCACAGAGATACAAATAAGATAGAAGAGATACGTTACAAAGAGAATACAATCTCAATGCAATGGAGAAAACCACCACAATTTTCTCAACCACTTGCAGACATTCATGAATGATAGAGTACACCTTCTACTCATTCCATCTGGAAACTTAGTATTTAGGCTTCACACTGGTCTACCACATTCACATCACACACACTCACAGATTCACATCAATCTTGCATCTGTATGCTCTATTTCTTTGCACTTATCTCGCTTTTCCCTTGCTCTCTTGCTTCACCACAAACTCATTCTACATTTATAGCATCTTCAACTTTGAAACATATCCAAAGTTGGACATCCAACATTAAATTAAAATTAGGTCAATGCCAAAACATCTTAGGGTGGAATTAGAATGAGGGCGACCCAAACACATACTTGATAAGGACCCAAATAGATCCAGCACACTTCATCAACTCTGAAGATAGTGTTTAACACAAGGTCGGCCAAACCAGTGTAAAACACATAGAATAATTAAGCATGAACCTTCTAGATACCGAAATTATCTTCAATACAATCAAAACAACTCAACTCTAGAACTGCAAGTCATAAGACTTTAACCAAGAGAAATCCAGACCAACAACATTTCTCCCAGACCTCAACCAAAAGCACAAAAAACCACAGTTCACAATTGGAGAGCATAACTCGCATTATACAACAAATCAGCAACCAAAAAAAATGGATCTAGCAACTTCCAACATCATGATCAACATATCTGAACCACACAAACATAGGAGAAAATCCTGAATCAAAACCCAGAGCAACCACTAAACACCTGCAATCTTTCTTCAATATAATTTTCTCAATATCCTCGACATATACAACCAATAACCTGCAACCATGACATTAATGACAACAAAAATTTGTTGATAACCAATTGACCAGTTGACATCAATGGCAACACCTTCATTCTTTCCATTCTTCCATCAATATATGTATTATATATATATGTACATCAATATATATATGTGATTATATTTAAATAATGGTAATGCATGTGTATATTAATATATGTATATATATAATTAAATGACAAATATATATATATATATATATATTCAACTTATTGTAATAGATATATATGTGTAATATATATATTATAACAAAAGGATATATATTATAATACATATGTGTGTGTGTGTGAATGATGCTATAAAAATATTATTGTTAATATAAATAATGTGATGGAAGCATATAAAATATAGCATATTGAATGCATATTATAGATATTTCGATAGAAGCCAAGTAATGGCAAGTAAATCCACACATTGTGGAAAGTGGATATGCCACACATGGAATAAGTAACAATATCATTAAGTGGTTGTTATAAAACTTTGAAGTCACCTAGCCATAAGTGTGAAACTTGCAATGTTTAAAGGGCCAAAATTACCACGAAATAAGACAAAGTATAATCAGAATTATAAAGCAATACTACATAGCATTTTAAATAGGAACTTTGACCTGGTAAAAAGAGCATGTGTCCAATTATTTTACCCATGTTTTGGATGAATCAACAAACAGTTTCAAATTGGTTTTGTTTTGACTTTGTACGTGCCAAATATAAGACTTTTTCTATAAACTTGGGACTGCTAGCAAGTAGGAAAGCAGTGCCCAAGTTGCCAAATCAACCTAGAAGGTTGTAGAGTTAGTTTTTAGTTCTCATTTGCAACTAAAAACTTGCCTAGCTAGCTGCTATGGTTGGCAAAACACTCTATTAAGTGGCAACGAATGAGAGAGGTCGTAATGCAGTTAGCTTTTCGGTAGAAATTATTTTATCTCCATTTCATTATAAATAGAGAGTAGCATCATAGTATTTGAGGGTTCATTTTTGCTATGTTCATTCTTGAGTGCATTCATATTGTTTATTTTATGTTATTTTTGGAGAGTTTGAGAGCAGATTATTTTGTGAGTTGAGAGCAGTGTATTTGAGAGTTTCGAAAGCATAGAATACTTGTTTGAGAGTGAAGATAGGTTGAGTTGTGTAGTTGAAGTTATTATCTGAGTAGTAGGAACAAGAAGAGTTGAGATTAGAGGAGGCAACAAACTAATCCATTTGCATTGAGCAAGGAGTCTCAAGATATTATTTGGGAGCTAATTTATAACAGGCATGCTTAAGATAGCTATCTCTATATCTCTTATTAATTTTGAAACTAAGTATTATTACTATCTAAAAGTGTTTGAGCTATTATTTGTGTACATGCTATTTCTATTAGAAAATATGCATGTGCAAGTTCAATCAACTAGATTATTTATATAGTTAGTGATGAGCTTAGTTTTTGGTCTTAATTTGGGTAAAATCCATAGTCTATTTTGCTGAAGATTGACATGAACTTTGATATTTGATGTTGTTATTTTCATAATGTTTTCCTCAAACTATAGATATTGGGTTTAACTCAATTTCTGCCAGTTTTAATGACATTTGCTATTATGTGGACTATCTATATTAATTTTGCATGTGGTTAATGAATTTTCTTCAAGGTGATTATGGATGTGCAATTATTATGCGTACTAACATTGCCATGTAGACATACCTGAAGACACAAATTTGAGGAATGCAGTCGCCAGCTGGTCATTGCTAAGGAGGCGTTTGAAGGTCAATTCGAGGACGACAATGGAGATTCCCTTGACAACTACATGTAACCACCTTGTAATGATTTTCCATGGTGTTGAGTAGCTGTGGGTGTTACTGCAGTGATTGAGTCTGTATTTAGACTTGCATGTTTGACCGGATTCCCTACATGTGTAACTACCCTTTTGCTCCTTTCCTCTATTTTCCCTAAATGGCATCCTCTCGGTTGTGGGGGTTGATTTTCCTATTTAGTGGTAGTATAAATAAGGTTCAGATTCTCCTTCTTCGGGATGGATTGAATTCAAAAGTTGTTGAATTATTGTATCTGATTAGCATTTCCAGACATGTTACTCTTTTGTATTTGCATTTCCCAATGAATAATATGAAGTTATGAGTTGAGCATATGAGTTGTATTAGTTTAAAGGATACTCATCCAAGGGGGACCACTTGGTGAGTAATATGTCCTTTAGCTTAGTTAGATTAGTTATTAGTTTATGTTCAAGTACTTAGTTAAAAATATGGCATCGACTGTTCCTGCAACCACTAGAATTCCATTTTGTGTCTGTTCTTGCAGCCAAAGCAGATAAAGTAGTTTCATGTTTGTTGCTCAGAGTTTCATTCTTGTCATGCATGTTCAACTTAGTTCAATTTTTGAGTGATGTTCAACATTTACTTTATTCCTTTTCATGCAATTTACTTTCAGTATTGAATCTTTCTTAGTTGTAGAATGATGATGACTACTTTGAAGTTCCTAGTGCACATACTATGCTGACCAATTTCAAGTTCACGTCCCTGGGTTGACAATTTAAATGCACCTTCATGATGGTTAAAATGGCTATTCAGGTTAGATGCCCAATCTCTGAATCACGGCTGTAAAGGCTTAGTTATTAGAATCATTGTAGGAGACTGACATTTTTGGCACCATTGTTGGGGATGGTGTCAAACTAGGGAATTCCTTGCAGTCATTGCTAGTTTTCCTATTGTAGTATTTCTGGAGTTTCCTCTTGGTATTTAGAAGTTATGATCCATTATTCTTTCACCAATTCTTTGTGTGAGTTGGTCGATGCTGAGTTTATACCACATGCATAGAAGAAGAAGAGATGCTTATGGGAGATTCCTTCCTAATAATTCAAAACCATTTCAGCTAGTAGAGCTTCCAAATTTGCCTAGATACGAAGAAGAAGAGGAGCCACACACCTTTGCTAATACATTTCCCGACTTGACCAATTTTGAGGTTTCTCTTGAAGATCAAAATCCAGTTGAAGAACCCTTTACTTTAGAACTTCATCAAGTAGGCATGGTTGATACAAATGGAAATAGGCCTAATAGGTAGAACCAACCAGCTTTTCCTTTTCCCATTGCTCATCAAAATAAAGTAGACAACCTCAAAAATATCCCTGCTTTAGTACTTCTTAAGTTCTATGGACTTGTCACAGAAGATCCTGATATATTCTTGTTTGAGTTTGATATACTTTGCAGAAGTTATGACTATACCACTGATGCCCACAAACTTAAGTTATTCCTTGCCACCTTGAAAGAAGTTGCATTGAAATGGTTTATGAGCCTTGGCAGAGATACTATGGAGACTTGGGAGGACATGAAGATAAAGTTTCTTGAGAAATACAAAGAGTATTGTAGGGGAAATGATATGAGAGGAGATGACATTTTTAGAATGCAACAAAAGGAAGATGAGAGCCCGGAGGACTTCATTTAAAGTTTTTTGTTTTATTTGTAGAAATCTCCACACCATACACTCAATGAAGACTCTCAAAAGTTGCTTTTCTTGAGAGGAATTAATGAAAGTTGCGTTGATGCCTTGGATCTGATGGAAAGAGGAGATATCACTCAAGTTCCTTGGGAGGATATCAAGAAGATATGCCATAACTATTCTAGGGCAACTTCAAAGAAAGGGAGAGCTTACCAATCCTTTATGGGTAAATCATCCACCAATAGAGTTTCAAGAATGGAGATTACTCACTTGCTGGCAGATTTCAAGTAGGACATCATAAACAATCTAGCTACTCAGCTGGATACACTTCAAGCCAAGAAGAAACATGAGGAGGCAGAGGCAATGCTAACAAAATATTGCCCTCATTGTAGATAAAAGAATAAGGACTGCATATGCAAGATGGTAGCTAACATTAACAGCAAGTAAATTCCACCCGAGTTCAAACCAATTCAGACTAAAGAAGATCAAGTCTACTTTGTTGCACAGAAGAGGCCATGGGCTCCAAGACAAGGTATGCCACCAAATCCACTATCTTTTGTTGGGCCATATTTTAACTCTTGTTCATCTGGTAACTAGTGGCAACCCCCATATCCATCCAACTATGGAGGATATCCACCACAATCTTGGGGTAAACCTCTAAATGCTTGGTCCAATTATCAAAATTCTTCACCTCAGTGGCAACAACCTTAGGTGAATTGGCAGCAACCACCCCTAGGAAACTGGCAGCAAACATCTCAATGGAGAGGTGGACAAAAATGGCCAAGCCATACAACTAGTTACATGTAGCCACCTTCTCAACCTCAACAACCTGCTATAATGCCTCCCCCTACTAATCCCATCTCAAATGCACCTAAACCCAATGTTATTAGCTCAACCCACACCTAATCCAAATAATAAACCACAACAACAACTTGTATACTTTGTTGATCCAAACCAATTTCCTGCATATGTTGTGAGTTTAAGTGACATACGGTTGCATTCAGGAACTACTTTACCAACTCCTTCCATGTCCATCATCACTAAGCTTCCTATGGAAGAAAAAGAACCTCTGGATGATACCATTCAACCTTGTGCACCTAAAAAATTTGAACCAGTTCTAGCCAAGTAGATGGCACAAGAACCACCATTCCCCTAGAGATTGGAAATTTTCCAAACAAAAGGAAGGATAAGGAGTACACCACCTTTGATATTTTAGACCAGCTAAAGCATATATGTGTCAAGATACCCCTATTCCAGGCCATAAAATATGTTCCTATTTATGGCAAAGCAATCAAGGAAGCATGCCTCAAGAAGTCGGGCAGGAAAAAGAAGGACCCAACTATAGTCCATGTAGTGAGGTAGTTGGCTGACATCATGCTTGGAAAATTAACTATCCCCAAGTATAATGATCTAGGTAGTCCTATGGTTGAATTCATTATAAATAGGATACACATAAAGAATGCTTTGGTTGACTTGGGTGCAACAATTAATGTGATGACTAAGGACATCCTACAACAACTAAACATTGTAAGTATGAGATCCACTCCTACTGTCTTGCAGCTTGCTGATAGTTCCACTATTAAGCCTGATGGTATAATAGAGGACCTTGTGGTGATTTTAGATTCTTGGGAGTATCCAGTCGACTTCACGGTTCTCTCTCCTAAAGATACTCTAGGCGAGTATCCTATTATCCTTGGAAGGCCATGGTTAGCAACAACAAACACTTATATTGGATGTCGCTCAGGTGACATGACCATTTATGATGGCAGAAGCACCAAAAATCTTGTTCTTTATCCTCCTGCTCAGCCATATCATGATGAGGATAATCCTGTGTGGCCACATGTCGGTGAAGAGGCCGAGGAAGTTAACTCTGTGGCACAACTTATGATGTTAGGAAGAAGTCCTTTCCTACAAATTCAAGATGAAGATGAAGTGTTATCTAATATAATTCAGAACCATTGTGAGGTAGAGGAGATGCCATCCTCTCATGCATCTAGTTTTTTTGATCCCATGAAAACACTTTTGTCTGCTCTACCTGATCTTCCTGCATCCACTACTTCTGCAGATAAACTTCCTAAAACCACTCTTCCAACAGACAAACTTCTTACAGCAACAGGTATGTTTCACACAATTTTTCCATCTAAACTTAAGGTACCATGTATCAATGAAATAGCTATGATAGAGATAACTACACAAGTACAATTGTTCGAAAGAAAATGTTTGAATATCAACAACAAGCTAGGAGAAGAAGAAAAATTGTCATTGGAAAATTTGTTGAAGGCCCACCAAAATGCATTTGCATGGGACTATCATGATATGAAAGGCCTAGATCCTAAGCTTTTCACTCATAGGATATATATCAAAGATGATTGTACACCTGTAAGGCAACCACAAAGAAGAATAAACCCTGCATTGAGAGAAATTGTCAAGACGAAGCTACAAAAGTTGCTAGATGTCGAATTCATCTACCGTATTTTAGACAACCAGTGGGTGTTTCCATTGGTGATTGTGCCCAAGAAAGGAGGAAAATGACGAGTTTGTGTTGACTATAGGGAAATCAATGCTGCTACTAAGAAAGACCATTTTCCCTTGCCTTTTGTAGATCAAGTGCTGGATTCAGTGGCTACAATCATATCCAAATTGCACCTGAGGACCAAGAGAATACAACCTTCACATGTCCATGGGGGACATATTCCTATTCAGTACTTCCCTTTGGATTATGCAACACACCTGCAAATTTTCAGAGAGAAGTCATCAACATATTTTCAAACATCTCTCTTGAATGCATGGAAATCTATATGGATGATTTTACCACCTATGGTGTTGATTTTGATGTAGCATTAGAGAATCTCGGGAAAGTCTTACAGAGATGTGAAGACCAAAATCTGTCCTTAAATAGTGAAAAGTGCTTTATGATGATGTAGGAAGGTGTAGTTCTTGGCCACTACATTTCCCATCAAGGAATTCAGGTAGATCCTACAAAAATTGAGGTAATTTCTAATCTACCTACACCTGCAAAACAAAAGAATGTTAGGAGTTTCTTGGGACATGCAAGATATAATAGGAATTTCATCAAATATTTCAGTAAGATAGCAGTACCATTATATACTCTCCTAACCAAAGATGTTGAATTTCAATGGACGAAAGATTGTGCTAAAGCATTTTATGACTTGAAGGCAGCCTTGACTCAGGATCCTATACTGAAAGGACCTAATTGGGAGATTCATTTTCACATCCATATTGATGCATCAGACTATGCTATAGGAGAAGTCTTGGGATAGGAAGAAGGAGCCATTGAAAGTTCCATTTATTTTTTCAACAAAAACTTACAAGGAGCTTAATTCAATTACACAGTAACAGAAAGAGAGATGTTGGCAATGATCTACACCCTGAACAAATTCAAGCACTACATAACAGGCTACCAGATCTTTGTGCACACTGATCATGCAGCCATTAGATATCTAATGAACAAACCACTGATCTCAGGAAGGTTAGCCAGATGGTTATTGTTGATGCAGGAGTTTGACATAACTATTGTGGACAAACCAGGGAAGGCCAATGTTGTTGCAGATTTATTTTCAAGGTTGACTACATCAGAGGACAATCAGGCCATATATGACTCCTTTCCTGATGAGCATCTATTTTTCATTGTTGTGCACACACCTTGGTATGTTGACATAGCTAATTATCTTGTAACAGGAAAAGTTCCTCCTCACTTCTCTCCAAAAGAAAGAAGAGTGCTCATTGAAAAGTCTTCTTTTTTCATGGATTGTTGGATGCTTGTTTTACACTGGACTAGATCATGTTATGAGAAGATGTGTGAGGGAAGATGAGACGTATGGAATTTTTCATGCATGTCATGATGAACCCTATGGAGGAAAATTTGTAGCCAAAAGGACAACAATGAAGATTTTGAACATAGGATACTATTGGCCTACACTCCACAAGGATAGAAGAAGATATACAAGAAAATTTGATAGGTGCCAAAGAATGGGTCAGCCAACCAAATCAGATGAGATGCCACTCTACCCCCAAGTAGTAGTCACTCCCTTTCACAAGTGAGGATTGGATTTTGTGGTGCCCATTGATCCTCCATCCAATGGTAAGTCTTATATCTTGGTATGCACTGATTATGTAACTAAGTGGGTGGAAGTCAAGGCTATGAAGCATGCAAGAGATAACAAGGTTGCAAAATTTCTTTATGAAGAAATTTTTACACGATATGGAGTTCCAAGAGAAATAGTAACTGATCAAGAAGCTCAAATCACCTCAACACTTGTTACAACACTAGTCAATGAATATAACATAAGGCACAATAAATCTACTCCTTATCACTCTCAGGACAATGGACAAGTTGAAGTGACCAAAAAAGAGATTGAAGCCATCCTAACCAAAATAGTGGCTATTCACATAAAGGATTGGGAAAATATATTATCAAAAGCAGTTTGGGCCTATAGAACCACCTGGAAAACAACTACAGGCTTCACTCTGTTTGAGCTACTATATGGCAAGATAGCTATGATGCCCATTGAATTCGAACACAAGACTCTTAGAACTGTAGTAGACTTAGGGATGAATGTTTATGAGGCACAAAAAGAGAGAATCATGCAGTTAAGTGCTTTAGATGAGATGAGGAATATAGCCTTGCACCATACTGAGGTCGTGTAAAATCAAAGAATCAAATGGCATGACAAATTTATCAAAGAGAAGAAATTTCATCCAGGTGATTGGGCTTTTCTTTATGATTCACAATATCAGGACAATGTAGGAAAATTACAAACAAGGTAGCTAGGACCGTATGAAGTTGTTGAGGTCTTTTCCAATGGAGTTGTCCAGCTCACCACCATTGACCCTTTCAGATTTAAGTTGCTAGTCAATGTTCATCGTCTTAGATTGTATCACAAGCCAACTTCCAAAGAAGAGTTCCTACATCAATTCATCCAACATGTAGCACCCGAGCTTTTTGCAGCCGAAGGCAGTGGACCTAGTGTCCCACCTTCTGGCTAATTAAGGTACGTACTTGTCATAATAAAGACTTCTAATTTTTGTAGAAGTCCATTTCTTCACCCATCCGCCCATCTATCACCTTTCTCTCTCTTCCATCACTTCATTCCATGTCACATCATTCCACTTCATCCTCATTGATTGCTCAATATATTTTATAAAAAGGTGAACGATACTTTCTCCATGATCTTTGCAAAGTATCCTCCACACATTCATGTATGTGCATAATAATTGCTCTCTTAATTATCTTTTTAGTGCATTCATTTAATCACTGTACGATTGGTATGGACATTCACATAATTTTCATAACCCCCATCAAATCACTACTACCATCTCGCATGTGTGGACACATGTCCAAATTTAGGTTGGGGGGAAAGGAAAGATGTACGTACATTACCCACTTGTCAGTCCATGACTTGTCTATGTCAGCAAATCTAGCTAAGCCAATTTGAAATTTCAAGTAAAGGATGACTCACATATGTGATGTGACACTAAACTGTCACTGCCATTTCTCTTCATCATAACTCCTTTTCATTACTCCTTTCCTTTCCATTATTGACACAATCATAATCTGAAATTACATGAGAAAATAAGAGAAAAAGCAAAGAAAGAAAATTTAGTCAACATTGGTGCAGGATAATTCAACTAGCAAGTGCTGCAAAAAAGGATTTGTTTTCAAACAAGAGTTGCAAAAGGGATTTTTTGCAGAATAACAGTTGATTGCAAACAATGGGAGGCAGACTCATTCAGAATGAGCCCTCGATTCATGACACATTATTGCAGGATGCATAGTGCCTTGTTGAATTTACAAATTGTGGCTGGTTGGATTATTTCCTAAGGCTGGATGGTTTTGATGAGGGCATTGCACTGGAGTTTGCCCGAACATTTTTAGAAGGAAAAGCCACAGTAAAAGGGCTTGATATTTTGGCAACTGAGGAGAGAATCACATAAGTTAAAGGGTTTCCTGCTGATGGAGAGCATTACCCTGTTTCAAGAGATGTTAGGTCAACAAGGGTCGTATTCACCATACATGGTGACCCTCCAATCAAAATAGACAAGTAGGGTTCCAAAAGAACCTCTCTACTTGAGCCATGGAAGTAGGCAGTCATCCACATCATTAGGTACATTACTTGTGAATTTTGTTTATAAAACCTTCATTTTGTGCATTTTAAAATTTTGAGTCATATGAGGCACGAAAGGAGGATGAATGTGCCTAATGTCTTATACAACCTTCTCTCCATTATGGCAGCTGAAACACAAAAAGGTAGGGAAAATTTTGTCTCACACCATTGCCTCATTAAATTTCTTGTTCAAAAATATTTGCATGATATAGCACCTGGAATGACCTAGGAGGAGTTCATAAACATTGATCAATTTAGACCTGAGCAGCTACAACCTAGGGCCTTACCGCAGACACGTAGGTCTAGCAGGAGATTAAGAATGGATGAGGCCACCCCTAGTGCTTCAACCTTTGGTGCTAGCTCTGGTATGACTCCTCCTGCAACAAAAGAAACTATAGACATTAGTTACTCTGAAATAGAGCACTCTGGAAGAACAAATTCTTCCTCGAATTCTGATGATGATGTTCCAATTGAAATCCTAGTAAAAACTAGGGCACAAAAGAAGAAGGAAGAGGTGGGAAAAGGAAAGGTTAAAACATAGCCTTTGGATAGAGAGGTGACAAGTAGTAGGAAGAAAAAGGCTGACACTATTCATCCTACAACCAAAGAAAAATATGAGATCCCTCCTGAGAAATCAACACCTGTTGTTGATATGCCTTCGTAGAAAAACCCTAAGCATAAAAGGACATCACATGAGACTGCAAAATCCCCAATGGGGTAGGAAAATGTTATAGAAAATAATGTATTTGAAGAGACAACAAAAATGACCCTGGCAGATCTTGTTGCCATTGCAGAAGAAGTTGAAAATCGAGAACATGAAGAAAATCCGAAGTTCCTGCAGCAAGACCAAGAGTTCCTGCAACAACTATAGGAACAAGAAGAAGAAGCCATGTAGTAGGAAGTAGAAGAAGAAAGTGCACCTTTGTGATCAGAGTCTGTTGGATCGCCTGAATTGAGGCAATTGGTACTATATGGAGCACAACCATCAACAAAAATTCTAGTAGGGATTCATAATCCTCCTGATTTTACAGTTCATTCCGAATTTTTAAATTTATGGAAAGAGATACATAGGCGAGAGGAAGAATGGAAAAAGGAAAATAAAAGATTGAAAAATGAAATTGAAGAGAAGGATGAAATCATTGAGGACAAGAATAAGGAGATTGCCTCTCTAAAAGAGAGGATGGATAGCATTGCAACCTTGGTTCCACACATTGTAGAATGCAGAACACCTCCAAGAATTTATGCTCTGCACCTAAAGGAAAAATATCTCTCCTTTAAACTATCAAGACACATCTCAGGTTTGAATCCTTCAATTGAGACTCCCATTGAATTTTTTAATTCTTATAGGATTGCCTCCCCCGAGATGAAAAATTTATTATGTGAGTTTTATTTACATAATTTTGTTGTGAGTTGAGATGAAGACTGGAACCCACTATTGTATGTTGGAGATATCCAACTAAGAACATTCATGTCTTGGGTACAAAATGATATTAGCTAGGGAGAACAATATAATTATTACAAGAAGAGGGAATCCAATATCCCCTTGGCCATTTGGGCAGAATCAAGAAACTCCAAGGACATTTATAGAGAATGGAACAAAATGCTTTTCAAGCCTAGCTATGGTAATAGGATTATGCCTTGGATTGAGGCAGTTTATGATGAGTATGAGGTAAAGACAATAGCTAAATAGGATACCATGAAGGGATACCTATCACAAAGGTGGAATACTTTAATTGATGAGCTGAAACAAACTGAACACCATTCCATCCAAAACTATGTTGCAACACTAAAAAGGGTTGAAAGATACATTCAGCTTGGGAGAACAAAGGGATTAGAATGGCTTCCCTTGACCTTTCAATCACCAATCCTCATGTGGCATGTTCCAAATTACAAATTCTACCGATATGACATTGCTGAAGAAATCCAAAGGTGGAGAAGACTTGACAGAATGGGAGGATTCTACTAGGACCCTAACTCATGCTCCGCAAACACTAATATTGGACAATTATAAGTGGAAAATTTTAGAACCCTAACCAGACAGAAGAATAGTTTTGTTGGAGGACCAACAAAATTCTAAGTTGGGGGGAGTGATGAGCTCAATTTTTGGTCTTAATTTGGGTAGAATCCATAGTATATTTGCTGAAGATTGACATGAACTTTGATATTTGATGTTGCTATTTTCATAATGTTTCCCTCAAACTATAGACATTGGGTTTAACTTCGTTTCTACCAGTTTTAATGACATTTGCTATTATGTGGACTATCTAGATTGATTTTGAATGTGGTTAATGAATATTCTTCAAGGTGATTATGGATGTGCAATTATTATGCGTACTAACATTGCCATGCAAACATACCGGAAGACACTAATTTGAGGAATGCGGTTGCTAGCTGGTCATTGTTGAGGAGGCGTTTGAAGGTCAAATGGAGGACGATGAAGGAGATTCCCTTAACAGCTGCATGTAACTGCCTTGTAATGATTTTCCATGATGTTGAGCAACTATGAGCGTTACTGCAGTGATTGAGTTTGCATTTAAACTTGCATGTCTGACAGGATTCCTTGCATGTGTAATCGCCCTTCCACTCCTTTCCTCTATTTTCCATAAATGGCATCCTCTTGGTTGTGGGATTTGACCACCCTGTTTAGTGGTAGTATAAATAAGGTTTGGATTCTCCTTCTTTGGGATGGATTGAATTCGAAATTTGTTGAATTATTGTATCTGATTAGCATTTCCAGACATGTTACTCTTTTGTATTTGCATTTCCCAATGAATAATATGAAGTTTTGAGTTGAGCATTTGAGTTTGTATTAGTTTAGAGGATACTCATCCAAGGGGGCCCACATGGTGAGTAATCCATCCTTTAGCTTAGTTAGATTAGTTATTAGTTTATGTTTAAGTACTTAGTTAAAAATCTGGCATCGACTGTTCCTGCAGCCACTAGATTTCCATTTTGTGACTATTCCTGTAGCGAAAGCAGACAGAGTAGTTTCATGTTTGTTGCTCAAAGTTTCATTCTTGTCATGCATGCTCAACTTAGTTCATTTGTTGAGTGATTTTCAACATTTACTTTATTCCTTTCCATGCAATTTACTTTCAATATTGAATATTTCTTAGTTGTAGAATGATGATGACTACTTTGAAGTTCCTAGTGCACATACTGTGCTGACCCATTTGAAGTTCACATCCCTGGGTTGACAATTTAAATGCACCTTCATGATGGTTAAAATGGCTATTCAGGTTAGATGCCCAATCTTTGAATCACAAATGTAAAGGTTTAGTTATTAGAATCATTGTAGGAGGCCAACAGTTAGCTAGACTAATTATAAGCTGGAAGGGATATTATATTTTGTTATAATAATTATATTGCTTTATTATTATAGAAAATATAAGCTAAAGTAGGTTATTATTATAATATCCAAAATATAGGAGTTAGTAACGAGGTTTGGCCTAGGCCAGAAAACCATAATATTAGAAAATACAAGAGCCTTCCTCGAGGTAAAGATGTCTAAGTTTTCATTGAAATATGGAATATTTCTAAACACTTCCTCCAATTATTATCCACAAGGCAACAGACTAGTAGAGTCCACAAATAATAATTTGATCAGGTTGATCAAGTAGATTAGCATAGATCATCAAAGAGAATGGTACATGCATCTAAGAATGGTGCTTTTGGTTTATAGGATCACCTCGAAGCAAATCCTAAAGACATATCCATATGAATTGGTTTACAAAAAGGAGGTTATTTTTCCCATCTCCATGAAAATCCCAGTATTACAATTGCTCAAATCTATCGAGGTAGAAGAGAATGGAGCCATGGAAGTAAGGTTGGCCGAGTTACTAAAGGTGAAAAAATATTGAGAAAAGGCTCGTGAGGCCATGACAAATCGATAAGGAGTAGTGAAGAAATGGTTTGATCGAAAAAAAATTGAACCTTGGCCTTCAAGAAGGGGATCTGGTCCTAAAGTAATATGATGAGCGAGCCTTGAGACCGGGTCAACATGCTAAGTTTGACACATTGTGGAAGGGTCCTTTTCATATAATTAGATATAAAGAGAGCAACACTTTCAATCTTGAGGGCTTGGAAGGAAATACTTTAGAGATTTCAGTAAATAGAATCTATTTAAAACATTTTAATTGATTGTTCATCTCTCGTGGAGCTTCCTTTGTAAATAAGTTAGTTTTCTTTTTGTGTGCACATTCCTTTCCAATAAGTGTTGTTCACATGTTTTTGGTCTCCTTGCCAAGTATCTTGTTGAACTTAGCGTTCCTTCTGAGTATCTTGAGAGATTGCCCTCAATGCCCCATTGGGGCTAAAATTAATGTAAAAAGTGGTCAAGTTGCCTTTCAACACCACACACCAGTCAAGGTTCCCAAAAATATGGCATGATGAGTTGTTCATACTTCTTTCCATCAAGGAGTGTGAATTTTAGGTGAATGAATTAAATTCACACGATTTGACATAATTATGGTCGATATAGTGCCATTTTAGCAAACCTCTCTGCTTATTTCAGATAGTAGAGAAATATTGGTGAAGTATTTCCAAAGGAGAAGAGAAAGGAAGAAGTGACTACTATGCCCAGGAAAGTGTCTGTGTTGCCAAGTAGTGAAGTAGAATCAAAAATCTAAAGAGAAAGCAACCATGGATCTGATAGAATCAACTTTTGGCATCGGTCAAGAGCAAGCAGTGATGTAGGAATTTTTCCTTAACAGTAGGTCACAAATCCTTTACCGATAAAATATTAGAAAACTAATACCAAAACTTTGAAGAAAGTGAATTGTAGAGATCCTTCATTGGTGTTGGATTTCACTGATGAAATCTACGAGCCTAAGTTAAGCAAAAATCCAAAGAGCCTTTGAGAAAGTGGACATTCTAGGATGATTCAAAGAGTAGAGAAGAGTGAGTTTGACTCTCCCAAATTTAGGATATGGTCTTCAACATTGGCTCAATACATGGTGTTGTTGGTGCACCTCTACCCAAAACTAGTCGATGCATGTGCTCGCCTGTACAACCCCACTAGCAAAAATTTGGTGGGAAACCACCTTAATCTCATGATCAATGTTGTGACTATCTGAGACATGCTCTACATCCCTCATGATCCTTTTGTAAAGGCCTGTTCACAAAAGAGGATGAAAAATTTATGGTTGACAAGGGATTACCAACTCAATTTTCTCAATTATGAGCTTAGGAGGGACTGAAACGAAACCCAAATGCCTAATATTTTGGTCGTTCATAAGGCCTTTTATCAGGATATGCAGGATATATTCTCTATTCTTGCTTTTTTTTGGCCTGGATAAAGATGGTTGTGTTTATAAATTATAGTTGAGAATAGATTTCCTCTTGAGAAAGCAACATAATTTCAAGATGGACTTTGTAAATGTGATTGCAAATAACATGCACCAACAATTAGAAGCGTACAAGCATGAGCAAAAATTTAGGTACTCATCTTTCTTAGCCCGTCTATTTCTTTTTCAAAATATGGACTTCTTTAGTCTATTTATGGGTTTGGTCAAATTTTTGTCTTGAGGCCTGATAGTACTTCTCCAAATATTTCTTCATTATTCTATCCTCCTTCTAAGAAACCATCCCAAAGAGTAATGCATCATCATCAAATTGTTGATGAGTGATTGGGTCCTAATTTGATGCCACTCTTAGACCCTTCCAATCTCTATTGATCCTTGCCTTATGAATGAGGTGACTCAGAGCTTCAACCATTACGATGAACATAAATGGTACAACATCAGGTCACCTTTCCTCAACCAATTGTTTGAAGAGAAGAATCCATGAGGGCTTCCATTAACCAACACAAAAAATCTTGGGGAGCTAATACAACTCCAAATCCAATTACACCATTCATCCATGAATCCTAATTTTTCTAGGACCTTAATGAGGAATTATTGGTTCACCTAATCATAGGCCTTTTAGATATCTAGTTTCACTATGATCTATTCAAATTTATTATTTCTAATGGAGTGTATAGCTTCAAGTGCAATTATAATACCTTATATGATGGATCTTCTCGAGTTGAATCCAGTCTGCTCCTCTGATATGATTTGTGGCAACAAATTCTTCAGCTTGTTGGTTACAGTTTTAGCTACTATCTTTAAAATGACATTGCAAAGTAAAATTGGCTTGAAGTCCTCCATATTGACCACTTGTTGTTTCTCGAGGATGACAGTCAAAAAAATTTTGTTCCTACCTTTAGCATTATATGTTTTTTATGTGCATCCTCAATTGCTTGGTAAATCTCATGACCGAAAATATTTCTGAATTTGTGAAAGAAAATTTCTAGGAAGTCATCCAAGCCAAGGGAATTGTCCCCATCTAGCTAAAAAGAAACATTCCTCATCTCCTCCTTTGTCAGTGGACCACACATCTCCCTATTTTCTCAACCATAATGATACTCAAGATGAGAATTAGTAAATCCTCTTGAGTCTTTGCATCCACTTCCATATTGGAATTGAGAAGATTTGTAAAGTATCTAACTACTTCTCCACAAATATCCTCCCAAGATTCACACTTTGACCCGACTTCATTATTGATGTTTGAAATCCTATTTATGACGATTTTTCTTTTGTAATAAAATGAAAATATTTTGTGTTTCTTTCTCCTTCTTTTAGCTAGCTCTCATTGAATTTTTGGTGCTAAAATATTTCTTCTCTTTGTTACACTTTTGAATATTTCACTTTGAGTTATTTTTCCTTGATGTATGTGTTTTGGTACATCCCATCCCTAATCACAAACTCATTCAACATTTCCAATTCTATCTCAACTTTTTTCTCCTTGAAGATGTTCTTGAAATGATGTTTATTCCATTCCTTTAGCTTTCCTTTTATGCAGGAGAGTTTCTTGAGAATTTTGAATGATTTTGAACCACTAATGTAGGGGGCATTTTTCCACCATTCCATCATCTTTGTTTCCAAATCCTTGTCCTTGAGCCATTTTTTTTTTGAAGTTGAAAGGGAAACACATTGGATTATAGTATAGGGAGAAGGTGAGTTGTATTAGAAAGTGATCCAATCTGCTCAAGGGCAGGATTTTTGATTTCCCACTCAGGTTAGTGTTTGTCCATTCATTACCAAGTAGGAATCTATCTAATCTTTCAACCACAAAGAAAATATCCTTGTGCTTGTTTGATCATGTGAATATTCCATTCCTTCTCTGCATGTCCATTATAAGGTTGCCTTGAATAAATTCCTGAAAATTACTCAGAGCTTTTTCACTTATTGGGATGTCTCCTTCCTTCTCTTCTTGACAAATGATCATATTGAAATTCCCTCCTATTAAGGATATCTCGTTCTATAATTGTTGGAAAATTGTAGATAATTGGTTCTAGACTTCTTTCCTTTGTACAACCCCAATTAGACCATAGATATTGATTAGGTAAAAACCCACATTTTATGGAAGAAAACTAAATTTGCAAAATTTATATTATTTTATTTCTTGGATTGCTTCCATTGCCACCTTATATGGGTCCCAAAGGATGCCTAATCTATTGAAATCCTTGTTTATGGGAGAAAAAACACCTTATCACTTCTAGTTTCCTAATAGTTTCTTCACCTCTTCCTCTGACAACTTGTTTTCTTGGAGCAAGAATATATCATATTTTATCAATCAATTTAGTGCTTGATCATACACTCTTTTCAGTGGTGTTTAAGCCCCTAACATTCCACGTTAGGAGAATTATAGCTCCTCATGAAGGGGGCCTCCCTTCCTCAATCTCAATTTTCCTTGTCCTTTTACATTCCTTGCAATTTCCAATCTCACTTTGTTTGTTTTCCTTCCTCATCCACCTTTTTCTCATATCTTTGGTTTCTTCATCTTTGTTTCTAATTGCTCTAGCAACCTCTCGTCTAAGGATTTTATATCATATTCCTCACTTTCCATATCACCATCATCTTTGGATGGTAATTATTCTCTCATGATTTCCTTATCTTTGTCTTTGTTTTCCTCCTTGCTTACGAGATTCCTTTTTTTGATGGGAGGTAGGCTTTTGACCACAAGTGCACCCTCCTATTTATCTTTCTCCTAGAGTAGGACCTTTGTATTCTCCCTCCGTATTGTTTCACCTACTTTTTCCATGGATCCCTAGGGGTGTAATTTGAGATCAGGTCTTTTTTACTTCCTTCTACGCCATCCCCAGGTAATTCCTTCATATTTCCCGAACCCCCCATTTCATTTTCCATAGATCACACCTTATTTGGCTTTGTTGGTGCTTCATTATCTAAGGCACTTTGCATTCCATTCAAAAATATATTCTCCTTTTTCTTTAGACAATCTTATGATAGATGTTTGTATGATATGCACGAATGACACCTCCATGATGGGATATCCTTTTTTAACTTTTATCTCCAAACTCCTATTTCAGATAAAATTTCAATCTTTGAAGGGATCTGATCATTGAACGCCACCTCTACACAAATCCTCACATAGATATTAAAATCACCTTCTTCGATCTTATCATCTTCCCTAGTGAATGTCCCTATTTTATTCCCAATTTCTTCAAAGGTTTCTCAATTCTAGCAATCCTACAAAAAATTATACCTTAGCCATTGTTGGACCTTTTTGACCTCCTACCTTAGAGGATTGAAATTTGACTCCTAGTATTTTATGAAGAATCTTGATCCATCCATTAGATATGGACCTCCCCTCAAGATATATCCTTTTTTCCCTTCTTTGTGGAATTCCACCATGAAAAAGCATCTTGGTAGCGATTTCAAAATAATATCTCTACCCCAATGCTTATGGAACCAGTGTAGAAATTTGCCCTTTGATGACCAATCTCTTGCCTATTTTATGAAAAAGCATTTTCTTTTAACTTAGCAATTCTATTCTTCCATGCTGAATTTTCTAAAACAAAAGCAATAAAGTTATCTAGTAGTCTAGTATTAAGGGGGATTGCATTAACTTATCACTAGATTTTGCAAATTAGGGTTTTGGGTTATGCCCAGTTATTTCTCCCCCTTCCTTTGTCAGACACGCCTCTACACCTTGCTTGGTAGTTGCTCCATCCCCACCAATGATAAATGTTCTTGCAACCATCTTACCCCAACTCTAGCCAAATTACTTGTCCTCTTACACCCTTCAATAGTCTTTGTTGCTATGCTCACCTACTCTACTTTGACCGTGTGCCATTTTTTTTTTATCAAAACCTTAATTTACTTATATTTCTTCCAATAATGAACTAAATAAATACTATTTATTTATTCTATTAAACTTAATTATGTTTATATTTATTTTTATAATAATAATATAAATATTAATCTTAATACATTGTTATCTATTTTCTACTTAAAGTTTTTTTTTTTTTCAATAAAAGTGTCCAAGCCATTGAAATTTTATTTATTTATAAAAAAGATTACAGAAAACAAGTCTTTAAACTCAATCCTAACTACAAGAGAGCCCAATTCTAATACAAAATATGGAGCATAATATGAAACCCAACCAAAAATGGTATACCCATAGGAAAAAAGACTAACCACCCACCAACCCCCAGTCTAGCCAATGTTAGACAAGTATGCAAAGCTCAAGAGTAAAAGATGAGTAGAATAAGACTATCTAAGAGTCTTCTTCCCTGGAAGAAGAGTTGGCCTCAAAATGTGATGGAGGCAAAGGATTGTACATGCTAGTAGACCTCTCTTTCTCTTTAAGGAAAGCAAAAGCTTGTTCAATACATTTTGACCTTACTGCCATGTCAACCAGGAAGTGAAGAGTGAGGAAAACATCCACTCCCACAACAAGTATTTATGGATAAACTTTTTCATGTAATTCATTACAGTCAAGGACTGTTCTTGCAAAATCGTCACAAGTAATGCCAGACCTGAGAATCCACAAAAAATCTCCACAAAAACCATTAGACATTAGCTCATCATGAGAAATGAAACCCCCAATAGGAAAAAGACTTGCATCAAAATGATAGTTATCCAAAGCTTGGCGAAGTTCCAAAGCAGAAAGAAAATCTAATTGAACAAATTTTGCATCAAGAAGCATAACCAGGTCAACATCCAAAAGAATGTCCATGCAAACATTAATAAACTGAGTAAACACTTCATGGAAGGTGGAAGAGCTATTATTTTGAAGCCAGTGATAGCCCACCACCCATTTGCAAGCTTTAAAAGAATCTGCATCATCCAAACAAAATATTTTACCCAATTTTTCATGGTCATATGGGTGAGGATCACTGAATTCCTTCCCTTTGGGAGGTAATTAAATTCTATACCAGTCGCCACCAGGAGAAAGTGACATAATGCCAAGAAGAATACCGATACCAGAGACAATAAAGACTTGTAAATATGAAAGACCAACTTGGCCATATATATCGAAAGGCAAATAACATACAACATATTTCCGACATGAGAAGTATATACCAACATGCCTTTCAAAGCCATCATTTGAAAACCTCCAACGAATTTTATGATTGTAAGGAAATGTACAAATTCATCATTTGAAACCATAAGCTTATAATTTCAAGAAATGGCACAGTCGACCTTACCTTCTTTTTCCAAATAAAGACCACATTTAAGAGCCACATACCCAAAAATTATAAGAAAATATTACTTACGTGCGAGGTAGATTTGATATAACTTTGTGAAAAAATAAGAACATGCTCCATGATCTTTGGAGTTAGGGAGTAAGACCTGAGACCTTTTAAAGAAATAATAACAATTCTTGTCTGGAACTGTGCCATTGCACTTGAAATCATTAAACTGCAGGGATACAAAACGAACTGGCAAGCCATGATGATATTACATACTTGCCATGGGCCATGAATGCTCATGATTGAAAGACCAGGCTGCCAACATAGAAGGCCAATTGAACTCGACAAGCAAAAAGGGGTGACAGGTAGTAATCATAGTAGAATAAGTCATTAATAATAAATTTCACAAAAGTCTTTCCATGCGATAAGTAAACCAAATTAGGTATGTTTTAAGTTCCCAATAGGAGTTAACAAAGATAATTTTGTTTTAGATGGAAAATTAGCCTCACCAAATTTAGAATAAGACCAATGATTATCAATTGCCTTGTTGGAAAGGTAGTCTGCCACATAATTTGCTTCTTTATAGCAATGAGAGGCAATGTAATTTGAGAAGAGGGAAAGTTGCAAGAGGACTTTATCCAAAAGGTATTGTAGTTGCCAAAGTTGAGACTCTTTATTCTTAATTGCATTAAAAATAACCATTGAATCTCCTTCTATTAGAATGTCCTTGATTCCCAAAGAATGGGCTAGCTCTAGGCCAAGGCTTAATGCCTCCAACTCAACTTTGTTATTTTTCCCAGGGGGAATAATCTTACAGGCAACCTTTAGGATTTTTGCCTCTGAGTTGGAAATGACAACCCCAATACCCGATAGCCCAGGGATTCCCCTTGAGGCCCCATCAAAGTTGAGCTTCATGAAGTTAGGAGGGGGGGAAGCATTTCGCTTCTTTCCTAGCTCTTAATTTATCTATCTTATTTGTAATGGAACCATGAAATGACAAAGATTTAATAGAAGGCCAAGACTGCAGAATAAAACTATCCCAACTTGATAAAGTTTTCAAGTTATTAATTTATTTAAGTATATAAGATTTAGTCACTTCAAAGATAGCTTTTTCAATCTTGAAAAGGACCACTTCAAGAGAAGTAGTGATGCCCCTGAAGATTCTATTATTCCTCTCTAGCCAGATGTTCCAGATGAGAAAGGAGGGGGAAACTACCCAAAGACATGAGAAAAAAGAAGAATGAAAGCCCACATGCCAAGATTTGAACTGGTTAGACAAAGAGGAGCCAATTGCAGAATACCAACCCAATTTCTGAAACAACCAATACCAACACTGAGAAGTAAAGGGATAGTGCAACAAGAGACGATCAACAAATTCTAAAAAGTACCCACAAAAAACACAAGGAAATGCAACAGTGATACCAAGTCTATCCAATCTAGCCCCTGTAAGGGTTTGATCATGTAGCACAATCCAGGAAAAAGCCCCTGCCTTTGGGAGACAAGCATCATTCCAAAAGAGAGAGGGAGGGATCTGGGAGAGAGGATTGGAAGACAAGAGGGACTTATATTCCTTAACTGTATAATTACCCGATTTTGATTTAGTCCAAATTATGCTATCTTCCTTCTCCAAGAAAACAAAGGATCATTTTTCCATTTCCTCTTTGAAAGCTGCCTTGAGTTGGGAGGGAAGAGGAGAGGAATCAAGCAATTTCCAATTAGCTTTTGGAGGCACTTGAGAGAAATCCACAATAAAGTAATCAACAACTCTTATACCCCAATGAATTTTAAGAAAAGGGATCAAGGGGTCCTAGTATCTTAAACCAACAAGAGAGGGGAAGCCATTCCACACATCCTCCCAAAATTTTGCTTTTTTACCGTTGTGTATTAACCAAGAAAGGTGAGGAAGCAAAACTGATCTAGAAGAAGAAATGAAATTCCATATAGCTAAACCCTTAGGCAGGTCTTATTTTATTTACTTCAAAGTTAATTTATTTTAATTTATAATTATTTAAGAATGATTTAATTTAATTTACATTGTTTAATTAAAAAGTTATTTCTTTTTATTTAAGAGATTTTATTTAGCTAAAAGTTATTTTAGAATTATTTTAATTACTTTAGAACTATTTTTTTTATAGAGAGGTTGTGGGATATCAAATTTAAAAAAAATTATTAATTTTTAAAGTAAAGGGAAAGGAGAAATATTAATATATATTTAAATATATATAAAAGAATTATCTTTTTAAAAAAAAGCTATACTTTTTTTTTTATAGGTAAGTGCTGCCAAGGGGGCAGCTCCCGTAGTACAATGTCCACAAAAAAGATGAATGCACGCCCTTGCCACCAGGGGTGCAACCATACAACAAAATTTCCAACCTAACCTACTCTTCTAATCAACTATAACATGCTAATCATTGCTCAGAATTTCCAACTTCCATAGAGGATTTTAAGGGTATTGGGTATTTTTGTTTTGAAGTTGGGGACTTCTTCCTCTTCACCTCAATCCAAGCCTGAACAGAAGAGGAATGCAGATTCATGCCCAAGCCTATGGGCAACCCAGTATTGCAATTAGTAGAGTTGGTCATAGGAAAAGAAGATGAGGAGTTGGATTCCGCCAAGGGTGGTGAAGAATCCAATGTGCAACCAACATTTGATTTTGAATTTGACTTAGATTTAGGATTGTTGCCATTCTCCACAATCGATGAAGTGTGAGACAAGACATGAATCATTCCTTGAGGAGAGGGGGTGGAAGGAGTTGGAGGCGTCATAGGAGGGGAAACAACATAGTGGCGAGATTCAACCCCATCCCACCATGAGGGTTTGCAATTAGGATCCGCTTTGGCATTCACCCCAAAATGTCTTCTTCTACATTGAGTAGTGACATGATCTGTAGCAAAACAAATTCTGCATATGAATGCAATTTTTTCATAATTTATTAGCTGGCTCCATCGTCTCTTTCCAACTTTGAGCATAATTTCTGCTGGAAGTCCATTTGAGACATCCATCTCAACACACAAACGTGCGAAGGTAGAGTTTTCGTAACTGATTGTCTCTTTTGAGATGCAGTGATATTTCCCAAGTCCATTACCAATCGCTTTCAAACAACCAATCTCCCAGAACTATAAGGGAAGGTATGGTAGACGAACCCACAAGAATGTTGTAGAAAAAGTCTTCGTGCATGGATCAAATGAGGGGAACCAGGGTTCTATGCATAAAAAAATCCCTTGGAAGAACCACGGGCTAGTGTTAAGCACCATTTCTTTGTCATCCTTAGATTCAAATTCTAAGATAAAAAACCTCTTTGCACATGGGTAGATACTGATTTCATCTTCGATGTAACCCTTCTAGTTTGTAGCAATCCATGAATTTAGATCATAGAGTTTGGGCCATACCTTCGTAAATCGACAGATCAAAGCATGGTCCACCAAATATGATTCTCTTTCCTAGGTGAAATCGTCTAAACAGATTTTGGAGCATCGGACGACTGACGAACAACAAAAGGAGGACTCAAAGAGGTGCCACTGTAGGGCGTTTGAGGGTTGGAATTGTGCCTGGTAGGGGACATGCCAGCAACCCGCAATCCAAGGTTATCGATCGTCCCATGGTGAACACTGAGCGGGGAGTGGGGGCGCGCAACAAGGGCATCCAAAAAACTTTTCCTACACCCGACTGTTCCTCCATCGCCGGAGTTAATTATGCCATCCTTCATAGAGTGATAGAGACCCTTTGTAAATCTTTTTCTATAGTCAGCTAGCCGCGGATCATCGATGCCCAAATGCAATGGATCTACCAACTGAGAGGGAGGGGTGCAGAAAAAGTTGCCTCTCCCATCCCGCAGACGCCCACAGATAGGTTGAAAGGACACAAAATCTGTCGAAGGGCATGGTGAACTTGCATTCATGTCCCCAAAACCCTCTATGCCAAGTGCTATTGCAGAGGATCACACACAAAAATCCGGGTCGGAGGTCGTCGAGGTTGCAAAAACTTTCAGAGCAAAGGGCGCCATTTTCTTCCTCTCCTTAAAAATAAAAATAAAAATTATAGCCCTAATATTGACATTAATTCTAACCCTAATTCTAACCCTATTTTTAATCTTAAATCAAATCAAACTCTATATCATAACTCTAATTTTATTGTAACCCCAATTATAACCATAATCCTATCTTTAAATCTAATCTTAAACCTAATTCTAACCCTAAAAAACCCTAATTCTAACCTTGATCCTAACACTAACCTTAATCTTATTTCTAACTTTAACACTAACCTTAATCCTATTTCTAACTTCAATAGTAACCCTAATTCTAAATATAATCATAACCCTAACCTTCATTCTAATTCCAATTCTATATTGATTTTAATTCAAAACCTAACCCTAATTTTAATTATGATGCTAATTCAAACCTTAAACCTAGCAATAACAGTAATTATAACCATATTTCTAAGCTAAATTCTAATCTTAATTGAACTCAGTTTCTTACTCTAATTCTAATCTTATTGCTAACTTTAACCTTAACCCAAATTCTAATGCCAGTTCTGACCCTAACCTTAATTCTAATGCTAACCCTAACCCTAACCCTAATTTAATACCAAAAATCTAATTATAATTCTATTTAATTAATTATGTTTCTTTCTAATTATAATTCTATCTACCAAAATATCCAAGAACAAACTAAATTCTAAAAAATCTAAAATTCATATTCTCAACCAAAAGTCATCCTATCCTTTTAAAAAAAGTTCATAATAACAATTAAAAATAAATATTCTTTTTGAAAACTTAAAGTCATTATACTTTTTTAATTAATAAAATAATTAAAAAACAATTATTAATCATTTCTTTAATTTAAAATTAAAATTAACTTTAAAAAAGATTTTGAACATCCTTTTTAAAATTCATAATAACAATTACAACAAATATTTTTTTGAAACTTAAAGTCATTATATCTCTTTTTAATTAATAAAACAATTATTAATCATTTATTTAATGTAAAATTAAAGTAAAATATTATGAATTATTTATTTAATATAAAATTAAAGTAAAATATTCTTACCTTTTGCTCCAAATTAACTTTAAAAAAGATTTGAACATGCATATGTGCGTGAGAATTGGAAACCTCAATATTGTGAGGTTACGAGAACTTTCATGTCCATTAGTTAAACACGTGCGTGATAATTTGGAAACCTCGATATTATGAGATTACGAGAACTTTCATGTCCTCAAAATTGAAAACCTCAATATTGTTCATGTCCTGAAAATTGAAAACCTCCATAATGTCATATTTATTTCTGTGTCATTTTAATGTCATGAAAAAATATTCTAAATTAAATCGTATTACCATATAAATAGTTTTGAATTTGTCAAATTTTAATAAAATAAATAAATTTAAAATTAAAATAAGAACTTAAATATAATAACCAATAAAATTGTGAATAATTAATTTTTAAAATAATTTTAATAATTTTTTTTACATCTTTACTTTTAAAAAGACAACTATTACTTCAATAGTTCATTTTTTTTTTCAAAACTTCCAATTTATTAAGAAATAAAATTGTCAATAGAGAATTAAGCAATACTCAATAGTATTGCCTAACCGAAGTACTTACAAGCCTTATACCTAAAACTAGGGAGAATTGCCACGTTAATAAAAGAACCCTAAATGCAACGCTATCTCCCAATTAGGGTTTTGCGACCTTTAAAGATCTAGGGTTTTCCACATCTTATTCTTTTCTGAGCAGGTTTGCGTGAGAGGAGTTTGTAGGGTTTTATCACAGATTCGGGGTTTCAGAAAAAATGCCGCCAAAGCTTGATCCATCGCAGGTTGTGGAGGTGTTTGTGCGTGTTACAGGAGGAGAAGTAGGAGCGGCCTCTTCATTGGCCCCCAAAATTGGACCTTTGGGTCTCTCTCCCAAGAAAATCGGAGAAGACATTGCGAAGGAAACGGCAAGAGACTGGAAGGGTTTAAGGGTTACTGTAAAACTCACTGTGCAAAATCGTCAGGCCAAAGTTGCAGTTGTTCCCAGTGCTGCAGCACTCGTGATTAAAGCTTTGAAGGAACCTGAAAGGGACCGGAAAAAGGTCAAAAACATCAAGCACAGCGGGAACATCTCGTTGGACGATGTTATAGAAATTGCCAAGGTCATGAGACCCCGATCCATGGCAAAAGCCCTCGCCGGAACTGTCAAGGAGATTTTGGGTACCTGTGTGTCTGTTGGCTGCACTGTTGATGGCAAGGATCCCAAGGACTTGCAAGCGCAGATCGATGAAGGAGAGGTCGAAATTCCAGAAGATTGATTCAAATGGAGCAATTTTGTTTTGGGTTAGTTTTATTACACATTTTATTGTTTGAGTTGGACTTAGTACTGCTTTAATTATTCGCTGTGTTGGGAGTTTGATTAGGGAACAATGCTTTATGTTTTGCCCCTTTGCAATTGAAGACAGGGAGGCGTTTCTAGTGAAAAAATATTTTGAATTTTGTTTTAAAACGTTTTGGGTTCTCCCCTGGTATGCCCAGGCTGTGGCTTGGGTATATCTGAATTTGCTTGTTGATTAGATTTAGGGTTTCTTCTTTTTCAAAAGAATGTCCTTCTAATGCAATAACTCTGTATTCATCATATTAGCAACATGTCTGTTAGCATTAATATCTAGATATCCAAAATATATTCATAATCATAAAGCAATAATGAAGACATAAGAGGAGTCACTCAGCCCATCAGGAGAAGGGAATCCTTAAGGGGCCAACGGTCTACCACCTCCTATTGCCCAACCCTTATCTTGGGCCTACGGGGTAGAATGCCTAGGTGGAACCCCCATCTCTCCATGACCCAACCCTCGCTTCAGGCCCGTGGGGCAGAATGCCCAACCTTTGCTTCAGGCCAGTAGGGTGGAACCTGGATGGGGTTTTTGGACAGACCACTTAAGTTATGACTCACTTCTCCTGGTAGGATTACAATCAGATTGCAGACAGTTCTATACAATTTCCAGGTATACAGTCATTAGCAGTTCACTTGCATTTTCATTTATGATGCTATGAAAAGAGTCCAACATAAGTATATAATTCAGCATGATGATATATCAGAATGCAGGAGTAAATATAACAAGATTCAAGTCTATAGATCATTCATCATATTCTACAGATTAATGCAGTCCAACAGATTCAAATTAGTTTAGTTCAATATATGTATATAGTTTCGTTAGCATGAAGGTATAAGAGAATGCATAACTCAATTAAACAATATCCATATCTATACGTTCAGACTTCAATCAAACATAAATGTAGATCAAGCATCATTAAACCCAACTCTGAACAAGGTAAACACCAATGGTCTATATCCATTCAAAGACTACACAGTCCGCCAGATCTAATGCCCAAAATCAAAGCCAAGAACTCTGTTTCCAGATTCTGATCTATCGAGAAGAAATGGTTTTCAAAACACGTCAGAAGCACATATATATATTTCAATGAATGAAGACTGGATATTATATTCAATAGAACACAGGTCCTCTGGAGCCTGGGTCAAGGGTTTATGCAGCATCATTATGTCAGATTGAGGAAATTAAATATTAAAGCCAGTGAGTGATCTCACAGTATGATTTTCTAGTGCTGAACTTGGATTTCTAGACATTAGTGCTAAGTGAATTACCTCACCTGAATTGTTGTGCCTCTCCAGATATAGGATCTGCTGCATATATTCTCTGAGAATGATTGGTTGATTGCTGGTCTAATCGATACTCCTAATCTGCTGTAGCTCAAAAATATATCTCTCCACGTTTTCTGATTCCTTACTCACCTCTTTCAACCTTATATTGGATTGATCATAGAATGAGGACGATTCATAAATATATATAATCTACTTATGTTTATATTAAAGAGTCATCATTACTTATAAGACTTAATAATTGCTGCAAGCATGATTATATATAATAAATCTATATATCCTAAATAGACATATACATATTATTATTCCTAGTTGGTTCCCATTTACAATGATTACTTTGACATATATATATAATTCCACATATATATATATATTTATAATAATATTAAACTTACTATAACCATCCCTATATTAAATAAACTATGATCATTATTATATTGAATAAAACATGGATCAGAATTAACATACATACTGCTGCTAACAGTTTTATTCCCTTCCTCTTTATTCACATCCCATTCCATACGATTCCCTTAATTTTCTAATTACGTCTATTGCTGTACTTCAAAGATTTGCTTATTTATTTGATTCTTTATTCTATGTTATTGCCTTTCTAAGTGCAGATCCTTCTGCCACATTTTGTCCTGTTCTGATTTTGTCCTATATATATTTTTGTCTTGTTCCTTTTTTGTCTCCCATCTTGCTGATCGATTCCTTTTGGGTGACTATCAGTTTTCTTAAATATCTTGGCATCTTTTGCACCCCCTTCAATCGGTCATATGAAAGGAGGCATCCTTTCATTACCTATTAACCGATCGATGTCTAAACAACTTTCCATCTGATGATTCTTTGTACTAATCGTTGCCTTTTTAACTTTTATCATTACCTTTGGTTACTATATTTTTTATGACCTGAATCGATGCCTTTGCATTGAGTGCTGCCCTCTTATTTATTCCCCTTAGTTACTAATGATTGTTGCAGTTAATTAAGGATATCTTTAATAATACAGTTTGCTGCCTTTCGAATACTTCTTGGGTTTTTTTAATATTAAATGGGGCTTCAACATGGATCGGCTAGAATAGTAATTAATATTATTTTTTACTTTTAATTTTGCTGTTGTTTATTTCTTTAATATATATATTATATGTATATTGTTTTTAACATATGTTTATTATTATAGTTTTTATATTAGTTACTCTTTCTCTTTTATATATATTTTGTATTTATATATTATAATGATTATGAATATGATCTTTTAAATTGATAATTATAATAATATTAAATTATTAATGTGTTTATAGTTTTAACATGTATTTTTTTCTTTCATTTTATTTATTTGCTTTCCAACGATCAGTTTATTTTTATATTTTTGGTGTTTTATTTCGGGGACATGACAGTAACAAGGAAATTCAAAGTAATAAAACTGTGTTTACAAGCACTAAGCATAGTCAATCCTGACATGCAACTTCAATCAGAAAATCAAAATAAAATGTCAGGAATAATCTCATTTAAAGCAATGTATCATTGAATATTATGTATTCTGCATTGATGGATGTCTGTTATTGCTAATTACAAATTGTATGGATGGCTAGAAGCTTATCAGTGGGATGCTATCATTACCATAAAATGATTTTTATTCATGCTATTGCTTTGAACATATATGGCTTTTCTTGGATTCTTCCTGTTTCCCATGCTCATGGTGTGCTGAATGACTTAAATGCAGATATCTCATGGCTTGGAAAATGCTGATTCCTCACGGAGATAGGATTTCCAAGCAAAAATAGAATTACAAGGATAGTTTTTTTTTATGTGATTTAATGCTGAACTTGAGGGTAAATGGTGAAGATGTAATGTCGTCACCTCATTTTTATCCTGACACTATTTGTCATGGTTCTATTTTTGTTATTTGAACAAAACCTTAGTTTTTTATTGTCATCATTTTGTTACGGGAAGAGATAAATTATATGTATTGTTTTTTTTAGAAACATTGATGGAGCGCTTAGCATGTTGGCTCTTTTTCTGTTATGCTGTTGATTTGGTCTTTATGTGCATGGTCTTCTCACCATTTTGGTGCATCTTTACTATTGTTTTTTTTTTGTTATAAATACCCACTTTTAACTATGAGCGACATTAGTACAATGAGTTGATTTCATCATATGGTTAGATAGAGCAAAATGACACTTGTAAGGTGATTATTACAGGGATAGATTTCCAGAATTAATTGGAGCAATATATTTTTGTGATACATTATTATAATAAGTTGATTTCTTGTTACAGTTGGGTGGGAGAAAATCTGAAAATGCCATGAATAATTTTTTACAGAGGTTTGCAGAAATAAATGAAGCCAGAGATATAATTTGATTTAATTTTGTATATTTTTAAAAGGTATAATAGATTGAGAGCAGTGCATAAAGTACAAGGGTTTAGATGGCGGGCAATTATTTTTGCTATGAAGCTCCTATTTCTGTTCAAAGTTTTTATTTGCATTTGGAAAAATATTGATAAATGTCCTTCAGGCTTGATACTGATGTGGACTTGTTTCCTATTTATGAGATTTGTGTTTGTTTATGTCCTCGTCATCCATTATTCCCATTATTGTATGAACACCTAAGTGTGTTGAATATCGTGACCATTTTATAAGCTTCACGACTTGGTATCCCTTATCAAATACTCTTGTAAGACATAGTTATAGACTTATGGCTTCTCATGTTATAATTACATTCAATGTTGAGTCTCAGTTTCATAGCTCTTTCGCTCAAGGAATTGCATCTATGCAATCTGGCTTTGATCCTCTCCTTATTCCTACTTTTCCCATGTCTTCTTCATCACCAACCATTCATGTGGACTTGGAAGCTAATGTTGCACATGTCCCTAAAGATGAGCTTAAGAAATTAGATAAAGACCTTGAAAGCCTTCAACTATACTTAAGTACTAAAAAACTATTCCTCTTGTGGATAATGATGCCCAAGGAATAGAAGTTTTGTGTAGCTTGGTTCAGATAGTGGAATCAAACATCCCTACAAAAAAACAGTTGTTCTCAAACCCTTATTGATGCTCAAAATCAAATAGGAAAATAAGTTTCCCCTCCTACAATCATACCTTCTATTCATACTTTCACCCCTCCAGTTGTGGGATTTCTTGTGGGAATTCGTATAATTTTGCCCCTTCATCTACCACACCTCCATTTTCTTCACCTCTTATAAACTTTCAAAAAAATAACCCTCCAATCATTAGCAATAACCCTACACACTTCACAATTTTTAAAAAATGTCACAAAACGATCCAATAAATCAACTTTTACAAAACATGTCATCTCTACAATAAAAAATTTCAAACATGAACCAAAGTCAATCCAATGCTAATCCTCCAACATATCTCACACTTAACCCCTTAATCATTATCTATCCTAAAAAGACCTATTTTGCAAAAAAGAGATTCCTCATTTTGAGAAGTATTTTGACAAAGGAGATCCGAACAATCATGTATCAACTTTTACTACTGCATGTAGTGATTTCCTTTCTGAAGATTGCTCGCCTAACTAAAATATTTTCTCGATTGTTGAAGACATGGCCTTGGATTGGTTTTGTTTGTTTCCTAATAATTCAATTACTTCACACAAATTATTATTGGATTTCTTTAAAATTTATAAGCAAACGTTGGACCTCAAGTTACATTGACTGATTTAGTCCATTGCAAACAAGGACATAAGGAAACAGTGACTGATTTTGTAGGACGATACCAAGATATTTGTTCACAAATCTCATATTCTTTTTTGGATGCCAATTTACGAAGTCTTTATTGTAAACTTGCAACCTAACATTCAAGATAATATCTTATTAATGAAATATCCATCATTCACACATTTATGTACAACTCTTCATGATTACCAAAATTTTGTAAGCCAATATGAAGACACACCTTCATCGGCTCCTAATAGTGAATCCAAATCCAATCCTCAATCTAACTATCAATGATTTAAGAAAAAAAGATCATCAAAATAAAAATTCCTCAATCATCTAATACCATTCAAACACAAGTTGTTGCATATACAACAATACATCAATTCTTGAGCGAAGAGAGACAATTTTTATAATTTCCCAATTCTCTCCATGCAATTATGTTCGAATTTTTAATAAGAACACCGTCCTATTGATATCGCAAAAATTATTATCTCCTAAATTTAATGTAAAAGACTTGTCAATATCACTGTACAGCTGGGCATGATACAAAAATATGTATGCATATTAAGCACCAAGTGCAAGAGCTCATTGATTTTTATGTCATCTAATTGGCTGGTGTAAACGATAAAGGGAATAAGTTGATAATGCCGCCTAATGAAAACTTACAAATATTCACAAATCCATTACCTAGTCATACAACTAATCTTGTTGAAGGAAATGATAATGAAGAAGATTTCAATAAGATATCTGATATATGATCAACATGATTGATACTCATCCTCACAAAAATCAAACAAATTTATTACCTGATATTAGTTTTATACATATTGATGCTTTTACACATACATTCGATGGTCCTCTTTACATCACCAGTATAATTAATGATAAACCCGCAAGGGGAATACTTATTGATCTTGCATGTGTAGTGAACGTGATCACTGAATAATGTGCATGAAATTTATAAGGATAATTATGAACAATCAAAAGTATCGCTAAAATATCATGATGGATTTGTTCATCCCACGATTGATTCTATAAATCTCCTAGTTAAGGTCAGACTTAAGTAGTTGGATGTTTTATTTATCATAATCTTGACGTCAGATCAATTTTATTTGAATCTAGGTCATCTATGGCATACCACCATGAATGAGGTCCCCTCAGCCATTCATAAATGTCTTAAATTCCCATTTGAAGGACAAATACATAGTATATACATAGTGAATTTAAACCTTTGGCCCTTTGTGGAAACTTGTCACTTGATTACTTTTGGCCTTAGCCAACCCATCCCACCCAACCTCGTGAAGATTATCTATTTTTATCATGTCAAAAGCTTAAAGTTAAGCGTATAGCACAATTATCACTTACCAATTTAATATTTTTGGAAGAAAATTCTATATAAGAAGAGATGAGGACAATTTGGGAAAATTCGATTCAAGAAGTGATGAGGGTATCTTGCTTGGATATTCCACAAGTATAAAAGCATATAAATGGTATAAAAAGAGATTTCACAAAGTTTTTGAAAGTGCAAATATGAGGGTTGATGAAGAAAGGCATCAAAAGGAGATAGTACAAGAAATTGATTATCAAAAGGAAGAATGTTATAAAGAAGAAGAAATTGAGGAAGAAATTGAAAACAAAGAAGTTGAGCAAAGAAATCCGAAGACTCCATGAAAGGAACCACCCAAGACACCATCTAGATTTTTTCAAAAGAACCATCCTATTTAGATATATTTATTGACAACAAAGACACAAAAATTTAGACAAGAAGAAGACTTGCAAATAAAACAAAAAATGCAAATTTGTGTTTCCTTTCTAAAGTTGAACCAAAAAACTTTTTGGAAGCAAGTGAAGACAAATACTAGATCAAGGCTATGGAGGAATAATTGGATCAAATAGAGAAGAATTAAACTTGGGAGCTTGTCCCAAGACCCAAGGACAAGAACACCATTGGAACCAAGTGGGTGTTTCGAAACAAGATGAATGAAGATGGGGAAGTCACAAGGAATAAAGCAAGGCTTGTGTGCAAATTATATGCATAGGTTGAAGGAATAGATTTCAAAGAGACATTGCCCCTGTTACAAGATTAGAGGCAATCAACATGTTCTTGGCTCTTGCAAGTTTCAAGAATTTCAAAGTTTATTAGTTGGACATCAAATTGGCTTTTCTTAATGGAAATCTTGAAGAGGAAGTGTATATTGAGCAACATGAAGGATTCATCTTATTAGAGGAAGAATTTTATGTGTGTAGACTAAATAAAGCCCTTTATGGACTTAAATAAGCCCCAAGGGCTTGGTATTCAAGGTTAGACAAGTATCTCCAAGAGAAAGGCTTCAAAAGAGGAATAATAGATAGAAAAATGTATATCACGAATGAAGGAGATAAGTTGTTAATTATTGTGATATATATCGATGACATCATTTTTGGAGGTGATAATGATAAGATGTGCCAAGACTTTGCTTCAAACATTCAAAAGGAATTTGAAATGTCTATGCTAGGTGAGCTATCTTTCTTTCTTGGACTGCAAATATCTCAGTTAGATAAAGGGATCTTTAGATCACAAACCAAATATGTTATGGAAATGTTGAAGAAGTTTAAGAATGGAAGATTATAATCCAATAAGTACACCTATGGTTACTGGTTGCAAATTGAGCAAAGATGATGATTCTCTTGCAACAAATCAGACTACGTACAGATCTATGATTATAAGCTTGTTATATCTAATAGCTATAAGGCTCAATATTATGCAAGTAGTTGGTTTGGTAGCATGATTTAAGGAAGCCCCTAAAGAAAGAAATGCTAATGCAGTCAAGAGAATATTTAAATATTTGATGGGGACTATGAATTTTGGATTATAGTATCCAAGGGGTGAATATTTCATCCTTACAACATATACAAATGCGGATTGGGCAAGCAGTGTTGATGACAGGAAGTGAAGGAGCATTATTTCTCGAAAATTGCCTTGTATCTTTATTAAGAAAGAAACAAGCATCAATTTACCTATCTACAATGGAGGCAAAATATATTGCAACAAATTATTGTACATAGGTTTTATGGATTAATTTTTTTTTGAACAATGTTAAGGTTGAATATGAGAATCCCATTCCCATACTTTGTGATAATACGAGTGCCATAAACATATCAAAGAATCCATTTATGCACTCCAAGACAAAGCACATTCCAATTAAGTATCATTTCTTGAGAGAACAAGTGCTTGAGGAACAAGTAAAGTTGGAATATGTTGCTACAAAGGAACAAATTGTAGACATTTTCACAAAGTCACTCCCAAAAGAGACTTTTGAGTACTCGAGGGAGAAATTGGGAGTGATGTCATTCTCATTCATTGAATAAGTTCTTTAAGATGAGCATATGTTCAAGGGGAGCTACTCATTGTCTTATTTGAGTAGCCTGAAATTCCCTTTTCCATTTATGTCAAAGGGGGATAAGTAAAGTCGGGGGGGTCATTTCAATTAGGGGGAGCATATGATCTTGTTTCATTTCAAAATTGTTTATTTGGAGGGTTGTCATCAAGGACAGAGGGGGAGATTGTTGAAAAATTGTTGTCATTGTTGTCAAAGGTGGACAACTCATAGAGAATAGAAAAATCAATATTAAATGTTATTTTTTGGTGGGCCGACCTTTCCCATGTATGACACCCAAATTCTAGTAAATTTAGAAATTAAAAAAATATATATTTTATTTTATTTTAGACTGACCCCCTAGAAAGGAGTTCCCAAATTTGGGCAATTAAAGATAAATAATAAATAAATAAAAAATCATCCCTTGGTCAACCTTGTTGAAGGGATATGACTATTGATTGAAGGTGCCTCTTGAAGATGTATAAATAGAAGGTTGTTGCAGATCATTTATACATCCATTCATTGAATATCACTCAGATTTCTAGAGTAGATATTTATCAGATGAAAGGGTGATTTTAGATCTTAGAGTAGATCTAAGGAGGATTTGTGAAGATTTTATGAGCTATTTATTTCAGAATTTATGAGCAGAAATTTGTGAAGACTATGAGTAGATCATTTTAGACCTCATCATGAGTAGTTAGTTTCAAACTTTATGAATAGATAATTTTCAGACTTGTGAGAAAACTTGAGAAGACTTGTGAGCAATATGTTTCAGACCTTTTGAAGCAATTTTTTTGAAGAGTATTAGCAAACTTTGAAGGTGATTTATTGCAAACCTCAAGGAAAATATTTGTAGGCCTATGAGTAGAGATTATTGAAGATCATAAGTAGATTTAAGGAGCTTATTGAGTAGATCTGTGGAGGTGTTTTAGATCCGATTCAAGAAGAAGATTCATCACTTATCACTTTATTCTCTTAGAGGTGGTGCCCTATCTTTAAAGAGATTGGTGTCTCTTGTTGAGTTGATGCTCAGTTGTGGGTATTGGTGTCTCTAGTGGGTTGGTGCCTACAAATCATCTAGAGGGGATTGGTGTCTCCTATGGGTTGGTGGCTATGAAGTTGTAAGAAGTTTTTTATAAAAGAAATATTTTTTCCATGGTTTTCTCTTGCAAAGGTTTCCACATAAAATCGTGTGTGAATCTTGTGTTCTAATTTGCCAAATCTTACTTGTGTAGATGTTTTGATTATTGCTTATGATTGCCAGAGTTATAAATTGAAACCTTGTATAATGGAGCATTGTAGAGGGAAATAGTTGGATATTTTTCTATTAACCACTAGGAAATCATTGACATCTTTGAAATATTTGGAGAGTAAAGTTCTAATATTTTTTATTGTAATCTTTGTCAAAATATAGATTGACCAACAATACATTTTGGCTTCACTATTGAGCCCATTCATTAGTTCCCCATGCCAAAACTAGATTATCAAGACTATATCATCCGACAAGAAAACATGCCTCTTCTAGCCTTATAATATCCTTAACCATTGGTTTTATTTGAATGGCCAATGCATTAGCAATATTATTTCAAGAAGCATTTAATAGTGTAATAGGGTACCAACGAGAAATGGTGTATTCAATTCTCCCCTTAGGGGATGTTTGATTAAGCCTTTTTTGAAGCTTAGGCCTAAAGATATTTTTTCAAATGCTTCCAAATAAATTTAATAAATACCATATTTAATATATAGTTACACAGTTTAATAGAAATTCATAGGTAGTCCATCAATGCTTTGCTATGTAACATAGAAATGAGGGCATGCCAATCTCTTGAAAAGAAAGAAGTCAATCCAAAAATTGACTATATCTAGGATCAATCTTACTGGGAATATAACCTTAAGCTATATATTCAAGGTTTTCTTGCATATCCTCCCATTGGATTTTCTCTTTAAAGATATTCCCATATAAATCCTAAAATAGTTATCTTAGAGAGATCTATGTGCAATGAACCTAAGTTGTCATCAATTAGTGAAAAAGATCTTCTTAGGTTTGTAGTTCAAGTAATTGAAGAAGAATTGTGTGCCTCTATTTTGGTCCTTAATCCAATAGAGTGTAGTGCTTATTTTGGCACTTTGTCCTCTATAAGTGCCAAGTTTATGCACCTAAGTTTTATTAGAAACAATATATATTAATCTTGTGTCATAACATTACTAGGATCATACACATTGTTTTCTAGCATGCTCCAATTTCCCTTAGGGACATTTTTCTCTATATTTATATTTCTACTAGGCCATTCTTCTATCAAAAGAGTGAGTAATATAGTGCATTGAGAGAGAGAGAGAATTATACCACTATTTAATCTATGGTTTCCATTCTTGTGGAATGGGGATGAAATTCTAAATTCCCAAATTCTCACTAGAGAGCAACACAATCAAGAATTTTTAATTGTGAAGTTTTACTTTTGAAGGAGAGTTGAGAGGATGGATGAGTAAAATGAGAAAGAGAGATGGATCAAAGGATGGGAAAGTGATAAGAGAGGGCATCAAAATCATCTACCTTTAGAAATGCACTAAGGTGATATGGAACCAAAGAAATATTGTGAGACATATAAAATCTATCTAACACATCAAGTTTCCTATCCATTACAATTATACAATTAGACTTAATGAATAAATTTTGTACACAACTTGAATATTTTTTATTTAGAAGGTCAACTAAACCTAGAGAATTGAGATAGTGAGTTGAGTTTTCAAACTCATTTTGTAATATTATTTCTCATAATTCACAACCTATGAAGTATTTATATAATTTATGACAATTTAGGTATTTAAGCTATTACACTAAGATTATCTTATATAACCACACAAAATTCATCATAAAGAATATATATATATATATTATGCACACAAATTCAAAATAGGTTGGAACCTAAACATTCCCGTGGTGGATAGGAATGAAGGTGACCTACATAAATACTTAATTAGGACCCAAATAGATCCCAACAAACCTTAACACGCTTCCACAAGCTTCACATGTAGTGCTAACACAAGGTCAACCAACACCCATGCTAAACACCATAAACATTAAGTACACCCTTCCTTAAATAAATCCAAAAATTCTAAACAATAAAATTCACTTGAACACGATCTAGAATAATCCAAAAACTACTTGAGATTCATCAAACACTTCATCCAAGATTGCATCATACAAATACTTCATCTTAGAACAACTGGTAATCCTTATTCACACACTGACAAATGAAACTCACTCTGTACTGCACCAAATCAAGTGAAATCTCGAAACCTAAAGGATACTGAGCATTATAAGCAACTTCCCAAATTTGCACAACTTGAAGCCAAACAATAGAGAAACACAAAGAAAATACATTTCTTCCAGGCCATAAAAAACATTACTGAAAAACGGTTTCACACTAGTGAAATATCTCGCTCTCTACAATGATCCAGAAACCCAAATTATGAATATAACAACTTTTGACAACTATGAACAACATATATGATCTGCACAGGCATAGGATCAATATAGAAGAATCATGGAGCACAATACTCGAGCACACTTTGAACACTTGCACAACACATTTTACTCTATTTATCAAATTTTCTCAAAAGCACTTGGAAGCCAAGTACCAAAGACATCATATCATCTCATTACTTCAAACCAATTGATCTTTAAAAACTACAACAAAAGATAGCTCCATGTACTCACAACATTTCCTCAATATCTCAATTACACATGCACAACTTGCAACAACCTCTTTTCCTCTTTTTTACAACTTTCTCAATATCCTCGACATCTTCATCATGCAACAACTTCCTTAACACACAACTGACATCAATGAAAAAACTAGTCAGTAGACTTCATGTTGACATCAATGACAAAACATTCATTATTGCAACATGAAGAAGGATTGAAGATTCATCAAAAGTGCAATTTTACAAAGTTGTCAAAGTTGTCAACATTATCGTCAAGCCACAAAAACTCACTTGTAGAATTTAATTCTGACTTTCCAACTGTGAAATATAGAGGAATTGGGAGTGCAAATCCAAGAGCAGAAGACTATGAAAGAAAATTTTAGATCCTTGTAGTAAGACCCATTCGCCCTAGGGAAAATTTGTCCTAGGAGGACACTCAGTAGGAGTTTTTGGTGACAAGTGCATAAATTCATAACCATCTTAGATTTGTTAGAAGTTTGTGCTGCTAGGTTAAGGTTTTAAATTGATGATTCATGTTTTACATTACATAATTGCATCATTTGGTATTTTTCATTTATCTTCTAAAATTGCATTTCAGGCTGATTTACCCCATCCTCAATCATAAGGAAAACAACAAGATCTCCATTAAGGTTGACTCACCTAAGGGTTGAAAGTCAATCTTACCTTAGGGGATCTATTTTTCCTAATGGAAATAGGAAGATAGGTGCATAGACCCATTCAAAACCTACCTCACCTATATTCCTATGTTTCACTCATAAAACTCTTTTTAACTTTTACCTTTATCGTGGCATTCTTGCCACTATTTATTTACAAGGTTTGGTGCCACTTATGGCTGCCCTTAATGTTTTAAAACAACATTTAGAAATGGCTTATGAATTTTCTATCGTGTGGTATATACATGCCACTATATGCGTGACATATTTGCCATGTTTTTTGGCTTCCATCGCATATATATAACAACAATAATATGTATTTATAATATCATATATGTATATATATACTATAGTAAGTTACTTTATATTATAATATGTATATATATTAATATATATATATATATATATTTATCACTTAATTAAATATGTATATATATGTATCAATATATATAGTACCATCATTTAAACATAATAATATAATAATATATATTTATCGATATGTATATATACAATACATATGTATATATATGTGAATGTTCACATACATATTACGTATCTATGTACATGGGCATATGTAGACATTACTATCTATGTATACTCATACCTACATACATACATATGTATGTGTCATCACATATATACATACATATATATTCAATATATAGACGTATCCATATATATATTCAGTACACCATATATATTTCATACTCATCAATAGAATTTAATCACTAGAACTCAAATCGATAAAATAATAAAAGAGAATTAAAGACAATCATCCCAACTTTCTTATCAACCCCAAAAAATATCAACATAATTTAACACTTATCGACACCAAGTTCAGACTACTTAACAAGGCTTGTCTAACCTAGGCAGTGAGTGTGTGCATCTACTCAAATAGGTACACTAGTGGTTTTCATACCAACTTCCACTCCTGGTTGATACTCTCCCTATCATCACTAGAGGGTTTGAACCTTTCCTGCATCCAACTTAGTGCAACATGAATGAAGTTAGCTAATAACATGAAAATCATATTCATCTTATATCATTTGCATCATTAAAGAATTTAAAAAGCAATCTCATCATATTGCATATTCATACATCTCATTCATTCATTGAAATTCATCAAAACAAAATTATGTATTAAAACATATTTATTCATAAAAAGGTAATAGTAATTGGTGAATACACAATGGGGTGTAACAAGGGGGAAGGAGGAGAGTAGTCACAAGAAGGAGAGAGTTGGGAAGAATGAGAAAAATGGGTAGAATGGAGAGGGGAACTAGAGTATTCTTTATGTTTCTTAATTATTCTCCAACTATGTTTCATGACTAACAAGAGACCATAAAACAAGAGTCACAAATGTTAGAAAAGAAAATCTAATGCTCCCTATGAGATTCTTTAACCAATTTGAGAGAAAATTTGAAATGCTCCCTGCAACGGCTCCTTCACTTTGGCTGTCTGCAACGGATCTTCCGCTATGGCTCCTCCGCCTCTGGTGCCGTTGGGTTCTGCAAACCCTCCTGTCACGTTTGGCGATGGTTCTCTCTCTGGCCCGTGCATGGGTTGCAATTGCTCTGTGGGATCTGCCTCCTTTCCACCGCAGGCTCTTCCTAGTTGTGTTGCTGGTGGTGCGCGTGCTGGTGGTGGTCTGCCGCCTGTCCAGTGCAGGACCGAGGTGCCTTTGTTGTCTCGGTCTGGTGTTGCCTTGGGGGTTTCGACTGTGGCTGGGAATCCTGGGACTGATGCTGGGGCTTCGGGTGTGTCCAAATCCTTCTCTGATGTGGCACGTCTAGATCATCGTCCCTCTAGCCAACCTCTTCCCTATGCCCGAGAATCTCCTATGGTTGTCTGTGGTTTGGAGATAGTGGATAATGAGGAATTTTATTCAAAAACTGGTGTGGTTTGCAGGTTCAATGGTCTGTGGCCCTCCCTCCCCAATCTCCACAATTGGGTCTCAGGCTCTTGGAAGCCTTTGGTCGATGGGGAGATCGAGCTTTACCCCTGTGCTAAAGGGTTCTTCATTGCTACTTTTGCCTCCCCTTTGGAGTGGAGTAGCGTTCTTGACCGGGGATGGATGTGGGGTATCCATTCGTTGTCCATCAAGCCCTGGACTAGATCATTCAACCCCCTTACGAAGCCTTTGAATACCAAACCTATTTGGGTTCGTCTGCCTAACCTTCCTCTTCAGTTATGGGAGGTAGCTTGTTTTGAGGCCATTGGCAATTCCATTGGTCACTTCCTTATGGTGGATTCCACAACCAGGGAATTTGGGCACACGATGGTCACCCGGTTGTTAGTTGATCTTGACACCTCCAAACCTCTTCCTGCTGATGTCGTTTTGCTGGTGGAGGACTGACCATGGAAGCAACTCTTGGACTATAAGGGTCTCCCCTTTCGGTGTAGAAGGTGCTTTTCGGTGGGTCATTTGGCCTCTTCCTGTCCTCATGCTCGCTGCAAGGGCATTGTGACTTGGTGGAAGGACGCCCTCCTGGATCATCTCACTGTTGGTTCTTCTTTGGATCTTGAGGAGGTTCCTCTGTCTGTTGCTCCTATCTAGGACTCTTCTTCGCTGCTAGGGTCTTCTACGGAGGGTTCTCCTGTGGAGGCCGTCCATTTGGTTGCTGCTCCTCTCCTGAACTTCTCTGTTGTGGATCCTCCTTTGGTCAGTTCTGCTGACACTGTTGTGCCAAAGTCCCCTATTGTCGCTGCGCTGATAGTCCCTGTCTCTTTTGTCTCATTGGTTGTTTCCTCCTCCACTGCCTTACTGCTGACTCCCTCGTTGGTTGGTGGTCCTGTGGTGGCTGTGGCGGAGTCGCTCCTCTCTCCTTTCTCTTCGCTTCCTGCTTCCGAGCCTCCTTGGTCGGTCGTTCTTCGGAAGAAAAAATTTGTGTCGGCTCCTCGAACTCGATCTCGTGGAACCAACCTAGACCCCTCTGGGTCTGGTGTTGCTTAATTTCTTTGGTTTCTACAACTATCTGTCAATTGTTTCTGGTTGTTCTATAGTTCAAAGTTTGTTTTGAACTATGTTTATTCTCTTTTGGCCCTTGGGCCCCTTGTGAAGGGTACAACACCCTGAAAATGCTGCTTAATTTTTCAAAAACATAATGAAGCATGCAATCTACATTAAAATAGAAAAACCTTCATCTCATAGGGGGAGTGGTGCTCCTTTGATGTGGAAAGAAGCCCTTTCCCAATCCCTTTGATAAGATTGATGTAGTGTAGATGATTCAAAGATGAAATTGACTATAATCTAGCTATGATGCTCGAAAATGATGAAAATCTATGGAGTGAAATGCCTATAATGATAATGCTCTAAGTTGTGGATGCATATTGTGAAAAGGATGCCTCTATTCATAGAATCCAAGGGTTGAATAATGGAGGAAATTGGTGAATGTGGGATAAATTGAGAGCCAATGAGAATGTGCCAAGTTTCACAATTCTATTGGAGGAAGTTGGTGCACATTTTGCGAAATGTGTGAGTGGAGGAGGATGAAGAGAAGTAAATGTTGTTGGTTGAGAATTTGAAATTGTTGTAAGAGGAATTGAATGAGATTTGAGAGGAGGTAAGAGGATTTGAAAGGTTGTAAGAGAATTAAATGTATATGTGAAAGGTTTTTGAAAACCTTTGGAGGGAAATTGAATGAGAGGTGGTTGAGAGGAATATTCCTCAAAATATGCCTTTGTGAGGATAATTGAGGTAATTAGATAAATAGAAGAAATTAATTTTATGTGCAACTTGGTTAGTTGACCATAGTTGATTTAACTCTTGGGGAGTTAAAAGTTGGAGGATTTGATAATGATGATTAGAAAGCTGATTTAGGATTAATTAATTGGAGTGAATTAGGAGATGTGACATTTGATTTTTTTGATTTTTAATCAAATGGGAGGATTAAGAGACGATTTAATTAAATTAAATAAGATGAATAATTAGTTAGAAGAAGGGTGAATCAACCAATAAATTTAATTATTTGATTAATAGCCGAATTTGTTGATTTTAATTAAATAATATTGATTATTCAATTAAGTGATCAATTTGAAGTGATTTAGGAAGAAATAGTTTTAGTTAATCAGAATTAGATGCATTGTATCAATCAAGACTTTTTCAGTGTGTACATTTTTCCCCTCTTTGAAGTGAAGCACCTGCTACATCGGTTCAAAGAATAACACTGCCATGATCAAAATTCAAAATCTCCTGATTTTTTTGGATGGTCCATTGCTACCCTAGCGGAAGAATTACGTTGCTACATTGCCCCCTCGAGAGATCGGGCAAAAAATTTGCAAAATTAGGTCTAGCTCACGAAAAAATATTCAACAATGATTTTGGAGGAAGAAACAACCCACAAGATGCAAATTTAGGCTACAACGACGAAAACAGGCTTTGTTAAAGCAAAAATGGATTAATTGGGTTCAAAAACCTTAAAAAATACCCAAAAAACCATTTTTTTTTTTGCATATAAAGGGTTAAGAGGGTCATTTTCAAATCATTTGCTCACTTGCCCTCTAGAGATTCCGACAATTTAGCTCTTAGGTGCTGACGGAATGGCTCCTCGCATGCTTCCCAGACATTGGATGAATCAAGTTTGTGAGTTCTAGAGGCCTCAAGACATAGGACCCCCGGTACGGCTTTCAAAACTTTTCTCATTTTTCATGTTTTTTGTGCATTTATTAGGGTACCTTTAGGTCAGCCAAAAGCGGCTCCCTAGGGCATCACAAATGTTACAAGTGACATCGCTTTTGCAGATGACGACTCACGTTTACAATGGGGTGTCACACAACACTCTAGGGTTCCAAAGTCACACAAAAATGTCGACTCGCCTTTGTGAGATAGCATCGTGCGGCCCTAAGAGGTTCTGGCATTGCACAAAAATGCTGACTTGCCTCTACAGGATAACGTCACATTTGCAAAATGTAGAGCATTGCTTTTACAAATGCCACATCGCCTTTGAAATGCTGACTCTCTTTTTCTTTTGAAGGATTTTTTAATTTTGGAAAGGTGTTCGTTTTGTAATTTTTTGATGTCGTGCACGTTTTGGTTGCAGGAGGTCCTCTTGGTGCTCTATTCGAAGGAGCATAGGATCTGATTTCTATGTCGAGCGGGGCATTTGTCGGATCAAGCACTATTTTTCCTTGTGGCGATTGGTTTTGGTCACATTTCATAGATGTCAAAGGTACATACACACCTCACGATGATGACTGCTTTTGTCGAGAGATGGCAGAGCGAGACCTGTTCATTTCACTTATTGAATGGCGAGGCCACCATCACCTTGGAGGACATGTGGTGGATCCTGCGGATCCTGATTCATGGTGAGTGCATCATTTATGATGTCGAGGTTGATGGTGATGCCATTTTTTCTTTGTTTGGTGTTGACTCGTATGAGGTGGATAGCGGCCAGATAGACCTCCATCAATATGAGGGGATTGCCCTTGATTTGACATTGTTCATTGGCGCATTGATCTCAGGAGTCCTTGTTCCTGATCGACGAGCTCAAGGATGCAATGTTGGCTGGGGGATCATTTGGTCTGAATGATGGAGGAGATGACCATCTACAGTTGGGGGCCAGTTGTCCTAGCTTCATTGTACCATGATATGCACCAGGTTGTATACAACGGGCCCCACAACATTAGAGTGGGTGTTACATTACTCCACGTGTGGGCCTATGAGAACATCGTTGTCTTGAGGCCACAGATTGTAGATGTCTAGACCAACCGCGATGATACTACAACATATAGATACAGGGGGATGACTACCCTCCACTTCACAGGTATCACAAGCATCCTGCACTGGAGGTGGGTTTTGGATGAGATGATAGTTTTCACGTGGAGGCCTTGGCTCCATTTTCCTAGATGACACGATGATGATCATCATATTTTCTATTGTCAGTAGTCTCGATACATGTAGGGATGAGAGCATTACATGGTTGAGCAGTTTGGGGAGGTGTAGGATGCACTCGATGATACATAGAGAGCCATATTTTCTTGCAAGTCCAACGAGGCATCAAGGGGACAGAGGATCCCACCCCAATAGGCGATTGATGATTTCGAGCAGCTGGTTATGGTGCCATGGGTATAATTTGATGGTCCTGCAGATGCAGGGACGACCTAGGCTTATGATGCATATTGGCGGGCCCATGCCCCTATTAGATTGAATTTTCTAGTAGTGCCAGCCATAGGGAGAGGATAGGTCAAGGGACCTCAGATTGGCCAGGTTCCACAATAGATAGGGGGTCAACCACAAGACATATAGGACAGGGGTGGGGATCATGACGGACATATCCCATCATTGGTGCCACCTATTGGATAGAGGCCACCAGTCTAGCCACCCCAAAAACCACACATGCCACATTCAACACCACCACCAGGTCTTGATCCTAGGGATGACCAGATAACAACACTGTAGGCGTAGATATAGGTTTTGACAGGGAAACTTCAACAAGATCAGGCCCAAATACAAACATTCGTCCAGGAGAGGAAGCAGGCTCGACAGGGGTGGCATAGGAGTGCCAGATGAAATAGGACTCAGATATGGCCCTTTCACTTGAGACAGGACGAAGGAAGCAACTAGAGGCTACTGCACATCAGATTCAAGGACAGGCTACGGTGCTAACCAAGATGTATGGTCGAGCGATGCAGGAAGCCTCATATTATAGGGTTGTGTACTACAAAGTTGTGGCACAAGAGCAGAGGTAGCCAAATTTCTCCCACCTTAGGCAGATTGCTCCTACCAAGACTCCTCGTGTAGGCACATCAGGGAGACCATCAGGGTCTCAGCATCAGATCCAAGGCAATCATCATGAAGGCGGATAGAGTGAGGGAAACTTGAGATATTGATAGTACATGGGGACACGTTTTTTGTACAACTTGATTATGATGTGTATACATTCCTTGGTTGAGTTTTTTGACTACTCTCTTGTATATCCGATACTATATATCTAATTTTGATGTATCATGAGATTCAACTTTTTTGATATATATATGAGATGACTTGTGATGCGATCATATGATGCAATGTTTATTTTATTTTATGTGATTTATATATATATATGAATGGATGGATGCATGTAATGTTTATCTTACGATGCTTTATGCTTTATGATGTTATCTATGTGGATGCATCTTTATGGATGTAAATGTATTTATGGATGATGTATGCAATGTAATGATATGTTCTATTTCTTTTTCAATATCTTTTCTATGTGTGATATGATGATGCAAAAATGTGATGTTTTTAATGATGCTTATGTGGTCATGTGATGGATGATAATGCAAATGTGATGGTTTATTAGATTCGTAGAATAACCAATCTATATTATGATTGATAAAAATGCAATGTATATAAGATGTTTGATGTTTCCTATTATGTATGATATGATTGATATGCATTATGCCGATATTTTGTGGATGTAGGGTGGATGCATATATAGATTTTTTTTTTTGAATGTCATGATACCATGGTAGTATTAGTATTTGGGGAAGATAGAAGAAAGATAAATCAACCCTTGACTTCGAGATGATACATAAAACATGATGATAATGATGATGATTGCTTATCAAATATTAGGGATATAAAGAGCTTACTTACCTTATTTTTGATAACACATATAGAGACGATGCATCAGGGTATAAAGAACCAGGATGACATTGTACCTAGTGTGATGGAATTTGACTTGACAATTAGATGGGAGTATCCCTTTTCACACCTGACATACAAAATCCCTATTTAGGATGCAGTTCAGATATTTCAAACATCTCAAACCAAAACATAGAAAAGTAGAACCTTCCCATGTGGTCAACAAGATATTCAAAACACCCTCTCTACAGGCCCAAACAAAGTAGGAATGACCAAGTTTATATTACAAGAATATCCAACAAACATAGTAGGTAAAATGATAATGATCAATGCCCCATTCCTTTCTCTCTAAATCATTTTGTTTAGACATAATTGAGTGGTCATTTGAATAAGCACAATAAGATAAATCAACAAGACAAAGATCAAGTAAACAAACAAGCTAATGTTCTTCATACCTCTAGCCAAGACTAAACTACAGTGACACCTGATGTTGATGTTCATTATAAGAAGGATGCATCCTAGGACATGATGTTATCAAATGATTTTGTGACTTAACTGGATGATGGGCTATTAATACCAAGAGTTTACCAACTTGTTTACCTACTGACCTAGACTTGAGACCTTGACATTTGAGTTTTTACTTTTGATTTGCTATACTTGTTTCTGATTGTTTCACCAAAGGTTGAGGGTGACGATGATTTATTATGGGTGGATGTTTATTTTCAGGTGATCATGAAATGGGTTGGATGAATTTTTGGGTTTTTTGAATGTTTTTGGTATTTTTGAAATGTTTCGAGGTTGTTTTGGTATTTTTAAGATGTCTTACAAATGTTTTGATTTTCAAATTTCTGATATTTTGGTGTTTTCTGAGATTTTGACCAAGAACCTAACCTAAAGACCTATCCTAGGGGCCTCGAGGGCTGATCAAATATTAGCCTTGCCTACGTTATACACACAGAGACCACGTAGTTCAACTAACACAGACTCGTTTATTGATGAGATATGAACAAATGGATTGTCAGTTTATTGTGACGCACTCCTAAAGGACTAACCTAATGTGTCTCGGGGGCACATCGATGATGACCTTGCCTATGTTCAGAGCTCAGATACCTGTAGTTCAACAAGATGACTCTATTTTTGACTTTTTCAAACTTTTTGACCTATTTTTTAGATTTTTGACATGTTTTGAATGTTTTTGGGATTTTTTTATTTTGAGGAAGATTTCAAGAATATACATGAATCTGATCCAATGTGGGTTTAAGAACATGCCCCCAATGTGATGCGATAGACTACTTTGATATAGGCAGGACAAATTGACCTTGGAAATGGTGCCAAGTAGTACTAGGAGGGATCATGATACAAACACAAGATCAAGCTATGATGCAGATGCAAATGGTTGATGGAAGGATCACTGAAATGTAATGGATGAATGATGCAGAACAAGCCATAGAGACCATAGTGGATGGAAAGTGCTTGTTTTCCACAAGGTGCCTCTTTGCCAAGTTTTCACCAAGGTACTTTCCCAAAGCGCCACCAAAGTGGTTTTCACTAGAGGATGATTTTTTCTTTACTGTTTTCAATCCTTTTTCAGTTTATTTTTTTATTTTAATGTTTTTTATTTTTATTTTTTTTAGAATTTTTGAATTTATACCTTGCAAGTTTAGGCATAATTTTTTTTGAGATGGGAGCTATTGATAGGGTCCTATAGAGGCTCAACTTATGTGGTGGATAGATGATATGCTCCTGATTTGCAGCTCACTGTGATGATGAAGGGGGCCAACCAATTGGATTCAAAAATTTCCCTTGCTATCTGGATTTGGTACATTTTTTTGATTCTCCTTCAATACAAGCTCTCCGAATTGAAAGGTCTAACTCTTGATCTTCTTGTTGTAGCTCCTCTTGAGACAGTTATGATAGAATTGCAAGTGATTCAAGGAATCCATGCACCGCTCATCCAGTAGCTCTAGCTCGTTCAACTATGACACCCGATATTCTTCATCAGTAATGAGATTTTGTAATGATATTCTCAAGGATGGGAGCCCAATCTCAATAGGAAGGATGACTTCTGATCTGTAGATCAGGGAGAATGGGGTCACACTAGTAGGTGTGCAAATACTTGTTAAGGCAGGATTTAGCTATAAGTGCCAATCATGACCAACTTCATTGATTATCTTCTTTAGGATTTTCAAGATGATTTTATTAGAAGCCTCAACTTGGCCGTTTCCTTGGGGGTAGTATGAAATGGAGAAGTGATGTTGGATATTGAATTTTTGGCATAGTTCTTGAACATCCTAGTTTTTGAAAGGTGTCCCGTTATCTGAGATAAGGGCTTGTGGAACATTGTAGAGGAAAATGAGGTAGTGCAAGATGAATTTGGATATCTACTTCCTCGTGATATAATTCATTGGAATGGATTCTACCCACTTTATAAAGTATTCAGTGGAAGTGATAATGAATTTATGTCCATTGGACGAGGTGGGTGTGATTTTTCCAATGAGATCGATCCCCCATTGTGAAAAGGGCCAAGGTGTTATCATCAGTCGGAGCTCCTGAGCTGGTGCATGGATGAGGTCCCCATGTTGTTGAAATTGCAAGCACTTTCAGACATAGTCATGAGCTTTCTTTTCCATTGTCGGCTAAGAGTACCTAGTCCTCAGTAGTTTCTTGGCCAAGGTCATACCACTCAAATGTGATCCACAAATACCATTGTGTACCTCAGCTAAAGCAATCAAAGCTTCCTCAAGATTAAGGCATCGTAACAATGATATAAGGTGTCTCCTAAGATAAAAAAGCAGGACAAATTCTTGACAAATGTTCTCTTAAGGTTCAGGGTCATATCGACGGGGAGGACTCCTATTTTCAAGTAGGTGTAAATATCATTATACCAAGGATCATCAAGACCAACAATTTCACACACAAATTCAGACTCTGGTACCTCAAATGCTGGTACAAGAAGCTGATCTATCAAGAATTCATGTTTATAAACATTGCGTGGGATATCCAGTAGTGATCCGATTGTTGCCATAACATCCACCACTCTATTGTTTTCCCTTGGTATTTGTTCAAACGTGATGTCGATGAATAAATCTTTGAGGATTTCCACTAGTTTCTTGAATGGAGAAAATTTGTCATCTTTCATTTGGTATTTGTCATTGACCTGGTTGATGATAAGCTATGAGTTTCCATAGACTTTAAGTGCCATGATCTGCCAATGTACTGTTATTTTCAGTCCTATGACAAGAGCCTCATACTCTACAATGTTGTTTGTGCAAGGAAAAGATAGCTTGTATGACGTTGGTATGTGTGAGAGAGGGGGACTACCCACTGCAAGGCCCCAGGTCACGAAAGGCTGCCCTAACCCACCTCAGTTTAAAGGATGGTTAAGATGACAAGGATGAAAATGATGAGGATTAAGCATCCTTCAATCACTCTACAATCCCAAATGTTGGATAGAGACTAGATGAGTTAGCCTTTAGAGTCAGATTCATGTCTTAGATAACTCTTTGTCTGAGGACAAAAGCATAGTTCTAGGATGACAACACGTCACATTGGCGTCTCGCAGGTGCGCTGGCGTCTATACGGCTAGAGAATCGAAAAGACTGAAATCTAACTCAAAAGGAGAGACTACTAGCCTAGTCTAGAGATGTTTAAAGTGATAAAATGAGATTAAGTAAAGAGAAATGCAGATACAAATATGATAAAGGAAATGTATTACCACCAAGGTGATGAAGATGATCTCATACAATGCTCTCCTTGCCAGCTCGCTCCAAGTTCTCTCCACCTGTACACAATAAAAGGGAGAAATTGTTGGGGTTGTATAGGGGCCTGCCTCAATCAGACTCCCATCTTGGTGTTTCCACCTCCATGGATAGCCAAGTTTGGGATAATAGAAATAGATGATAAAGGAAAGAAACTACAAGCTACGTAACACAAAATACAACAAGCAATACGTGCTTACTCAATAGAAAGAAAAAGGAGAGATCGTAGGAGCTTACTACCTCTATCCAAAGTGCTCAAGGCTCATGGAGGAGTGAACGAGAGGGACTCAAGCCTCTATTGCCACGGTGTCTGTCCTGTGCTCACGCTGTTGGAGTGATGAAGTAGTGGATTGCTGCAATGGAGTGAATGGTGTTGCTACAAAGCTTGGAAATGGATGCAAAATGGCGGAGAAAATGCTCAAATGATCTTGCAAGCTTCTCTCAAACTTTTGCTTGGAAAATGCTAAGGATGGAAGAGTGAAGATTATGAAGAGATGGATGAAAAATGACCATATTCAGGTCGACCAATTGAAGAGGTACGTTACTCTTCGAATTCCAATCGAAAAATGAACACCTCTAGAGTCTCTAGCCGTAGGAATCTGCCAAGGAAGTAAGTGCTCCGCGCGGACGTTTGCATGTCGCACGGGCGTCTCCGATAGAAACGCCCCCACCAACACACAAAATAGGCACCAAGTGGAATGCAGAAAACAGGCTTAAGTGGAATTAAACCTCCGCTTTTGATTTTCTAAAGTGTTAAGGGTCAAAAGGGAATTTGCATTAGGGGTGCAAATTCATGTTGATACATTTTCCCCCACTTTAGCGAGCATGAGTACTGATGAGTGCTTCAGTAAAGTAGAATAGTAAAGAAGTAACAGAGTAAGAGATGTATACCTGAACTAACAAGGAAGCAGAGCACGGTCTGGCGAACTTGGAAGTACAAAAAAGTGTTTCATAGCTCCGCGAAACTACAAACTTGAAGCACGAAAGTACCTTATAGGTTCACGGTCCTGCAAGGGTGGTATCCTTCAAGAACTCTTAGATGAAGGAAATCGGGAAAAGAACCTTACAAACCTACATACCTGCAAGGGAGGTATCCCCCAAGAACTCTCACATGAGGGAGATCGAGAAAAGGAGACTCCACAGAGCCAAAGATGGTGACATGTTTACCCACATATAAAACATATTAGAAAGTGGTCATGCAGGTCAGTGAATGGACAGTCACACAGACCATCGCTAAGTTGTAAATATTTCAAAGGGGTCCCTCAAGAACCCTTCAAAAGGAAGAAGGGTCCACTCAAGGGACACGCTGTTTGAAAAGTAAGGTCTAGTCGGGTTGCCTCCAAGCTAGATGTAAGGATGTGAAGTAGGTCTAGTTGGGTTGCCCTTGGAATAGACGTTGAGGTATGAAGCCAATCTAGTCGGGCTACCCCCAAGCTAGATGCCATAGAATTTCTTTTAGAACTTTTGAAGGGGTCCCTCAGGAACTCAGCGTGAAGAGGCGGGGTCTGCTCAAGGGACATGCTATTTAAAAATCTTAATATTTTCCTTTACGAATTGATTCATCATCAAGGAATCCTTTTGAAATATGTTCACTTCATCAAGGAATTTGAAGGGAAGGAGATGTGCTCATGCGAGGGGAAGACTAAGACCATTCTCGCTTCGGAGGAGGATTTCCAAGTCCTTTCTTTATGAACCCATGATGAAGGAAACATGTTTCGTTGGGTTTCTAAGTTGAGAATGAAATTCCAACGAGGAAGTGTTTGAAGGGTCTTCGAGAAAATATTCATTTGGAAACGAATGCGCTTTTTAAGGACCAAGTAATGTAGAAGATGTGTTGTCACACATGGAAGGATCTGGTTACGTGGGGTCAAATCTGCCTTTATTTATATATATGTAGGTAACTGCGGTAAGAGGCGAACGATCATCAATCCCCAAGTAGATCAGGAAGAATGCACAAAAGACAAAGTAAAATAAAATTTGGGTCAACATGGAAGGAGGCCTAAATGCTCCCGATGCTTTGCATCGTCCCCAATTTATCGAAAGTCAATCACTAACATGGAAGAATGTTGATACATATAGAGGAAGGCTTACAAAACAAACACCACACCTGTATCCAAGCACCAACAGGGGTGACGAGGGTCATCCGGGCACATGTAGCACGATCACGGGGGGAAGTACACGTCACGAAACGCACACACCTCTAATCTAAAGATCATGAAAAAAGTCTCCCCCTAACATTGGTCAACCAAGAGGTCATCAACTTCCCACTCTAGATCATTGAAGGAAGGAAGACGAGCCTTCAATGGTGTAATGTTAAGGGGAGGATCTTCCAACCCTCCCGCAACAAGGGCCAAAGCAGAGGGACCTGTGAGGTGTCTGTCACTTAGCTCCTGTGGGTCCAGGGTCAATGACCTAATGAAGATTGCTGACAAGGTCGGGACCTCATCCACCAAGTTAAACATGCGCTTGATAGGAGTGCCATGTTTTGCCTTGGCGGATGGAGGAGTTCGCACTCGAGGTTCACTGCTAGGCTCACGGAGAGACTTAGGAGCCATAAAAAACTCGGGGGAAGCTGGGACTAGTTCCATCACCAAGACAAAACAAGTTAGTTTGGGGCCACCTTTTAGAGGAGGTGGGCTCTTCTTATGTCCCCCATTGCTAGAGGGGACACACTCTACTTTCTTCTTCATCAAGGGAGGCGAAATCCCCACAGATGAAACAAGGAGTGGTGAGGTAGAAGAGGAAAGAACCATAGTGGACACAACCAAAGTGTTAACCATGTCCATGGGCTTTGAAAAAGGAAAGACATCCAGAATAGAAGTCAGCAGGGGTGGCTCTACCGAAGGAGTGATGAACACCTGTACCCTTCCGGGTACATGTGCGCTCACAACAAGAGCCAAAGGAGATTCAAGGATGGAAGGAGGGAAAGAGGAGAACATAGTAGGAGGTGTGGTTTTATCTTCCTCCTTCTTCTATAAGGAGGCTTGCTTGGCTAGGAGAGCCTTTCATTGATGCTTATGCTCATGCACAAGGCGGTTTCTACAATTCTTCGCACCGAAAGCCGAAAATGGTGAAGGGACATAAGGATCTTGCTCATCCATGGGATTTTCGTCCATGACTATCTCCGGTGGAAGGGTAGACTCCTGAATGGAGAAGGAGGGGCAAGTTCAGAAATGGCGGGAGGAGTTGACTCTACCACCTTATAGGTGGCTCCTTTCTTGTTCGGGGGAACAGGAAGAGATCGAGGGACAAACTCTCTTTGTGAACCTTTCTTTCTGCCGTAAAAATAATACCAAGGTCCTGGGGACCCGTTAGGGAGATATGATATCTTGACTTTAGGCTTTCACCAAGGAGGCATCATTGGACTTAGCGGGTAGAACTCAAGCTTGTTCATCCAGTATTCTTCCCAGGAGAGGGGAGCGAATCAGCCTGAGAGGGAGCGAGCTTCTCCTTTCCTTTTCAGGAGGAGGCAGCTGGCTACTCAACCACAGGAAGGGTCAACTTTGGTTGTCCCTTATCCCCAATTTTGTACTTCACATAGTTCTTGTAAAGTAGGTCTGTTCTTCGTGGGAGTGGATTGACTGGAGTTGGCCAAACTTGATCCAACGAATACCCTCCACGGGATACCATAGGCTGATATCTAGTGTCGTGCACCACGTGCACGACACCTTCGTGGGAAAACTGAAGACACTTATGAATCATGGAGGGAATCCCATTCATGGAAGCTAGCCAAGGTATGCCTAGCTTCACTCTGAATAGGTCTGACTCAGGTGTGACATCGAAGACCATGTCTACACTCCTAGGTCCAACTAGGATGAAAAACGTTATCGATCCATAGGGTTTAAGATAAATTCCATCATGCGTGTGGATGACGGACGGTGTTTTATCATATTCCTCCCTCTAAAGGGAGTTTAGGAGTAATGTATCCTCCGTGATGACATTCACTCTACTCGCTGGGTCAACTAGGACCCCTACCACAATGTTACCATTAAGGCAAGCAGGAATATAAAGCAAAGAATATTTTCTTTTTACTAGAACGTCTTGTGAGGTAAATGTTACATCTAGCGAGTTGGTCACAAGATGAGTAGAGGGAATAACAATAACCATGTTAACATAAGCCTCAGGGTGAGAAGTAGAATCAGTGGGATCCATAACCATGTTAGCATAATGTGACAAAAATGGGTCCATGTATATCTGCAACTCAATGTTAGCTTTCACCGCCAATTTTCTCATGTTCTATTTTCCTCCATCAAGACAGATACTACTGTCCTCGATGTGGTCCTGTATCTCATGATGCAGGTGCATACAACGTTTGATATTGTGTCCGTTAACTCGATGGTATTGAAAATAAGTGTTTTCCTCATACCAGCTAGGGTATGGCTCTCTGACTGGTTAAGGAGGTGGTAGGGTGAGGATCTTATCCTTCACCAACTTCTGCAAGATGGAAGAATAAGATTATGATAGCTTTGTAAACTTTCGATCGCGTTTGAGGCCGTCGTTGTCCACAACGGGTACTACATTCAAAATGGATTTACCTCTTCCCAAGATCAACACAATAGATCTTCCTTCAGAATGGGAGCGTGAGGGAGGACCCTCGAATTGAACCACCATTTGCTGGTACTCTCATAAAGTCGCACACAAATGTGCAAAAGAAGGATACTTCATGAGGGCAAACTTCTCTTGCCAAGGCCTTTGTAAGTTCCCTATGAAGACCTTCTATACATCTAAACCAAACAACACATACGAGATATGTGAGAAGAGTGCTTGGTATCATGCTATAAAGTCTATAATCTTCTCATTGTCCCCTTGTTTACATCGAACAAGGTCTGAGAATGTCATCTTCAGTCCGATGTTGGCTTGGAACTATCACAAGAACTGGTTCACAAGCTGATCGAATGTGAAGATGGAGTTATTGGGAAAAGAACAGTACCAATCTAGTGTTGTATCTTTGAGGGATTGGGGAAATAGTTTAGCCATCAATGCATCATGATGGAAGAAATCTGTGCACAAGGCGTTAAAGGTAGACATGTGTCTGTGGGTCCCCTTTACCACTGTATTTCTCAAATTTCAAAATCTCCATTCCTTGAGGGAAAGGAGTGTTTAGGATTGCAACCGACAATAGGCTATGTCAGAAGAAGGGTTGGAAGATATGTTGGGCCAAGGCCTAGAAAAGGTTTGCCAACTAGTTCTGCATCTTCCCCATATTCTGAAGAAGGGTATTCAGAATAGGGTCTTTAGAAGACATAGGACCGTTGGAACCACTGCCAGGGCCGTCGCCAGAACCACCACCAATACTATCACCACTGGTGTGATCTCTGCCAATGCCACCACCGTGACCGCTGCCATCGACACCATTGCCACTTGTGTGACTTCTGACAGAGCCATCGCTAGAGCTGAAGTTGCCACCGTGACTTCCATTGGCACCACCTCCGCCAATTTCGCCTTCGCTTTCAAAGTTTCCACCACCAAATCCTTCGCCCATCATTCCGCTGCCAAAGCCTCCACCCATCATTCCACCAAATCCTCCACCACCAGAGGTGACAAAAGGGGTGAAGTATCCAAAGGGTTTTTATTTACTTTGACAGTATCTAAACTTTCAAAAGTGGAGGGTATATTGATCGAGGGGACTGTGTTAGTCATATACACGGATATAGGAGGCATTGAAATCTCGAGCTGCCTCTCGCATTCCTCAAAGAGGCCACCTCACATCAAGCGACCGAAGTTCAAGGGGGTGCATGCTTCGGCCAAAAAAATGAGACTAGCCAAGATTTCTACACCTATCTGGTCCTTTTCCACCATGTATCTTATTTCACCGATCACCTTAGCAACCTTAGCCAACTTCGTGTTGCCTTCCAGGTGATTTTCTAATGCTCCTAACCCATTACTAAGACTAATGAAATATTTGAAAGGGACAAAGATGAACTCATTCTCATCTATGGATGAGGAGGTTGGTAACATAGGAGGAGTAGGTACATGATCAGTTTCATCAAGAAATCTAGATTTGCCTCATGCTACGCGCTCCTGTGTAGAGAGACCAACTGTAGACTCAAAGAAAAAGCCAGTAGTGAAGTTAGAGGAGACCTTCGTCTTGTCCATAGGAAGGTGTCACAAAATTCTTCTAACAATATGCCCAGAGGTTGTAGACTGGGTCGTGGAGCTCATAAAATTTCACAACACACCAAGGTACAATGACCAAGAGGTATATGAGAAAAAGTTTAGGATGTCGACAAATGGATAGGCGTTGGTTCACCAAAAATGTGAGAGAGGGGGACTACCCACTACAAAGCCCCAGGTCACGAAAGGACAAGAGTGCAAAGGCTTCCCTAAGCCACCTCAATTTAAAGGATAGTTAGGATGACAAGGATGAGAATGATGAGGATTATGCATCCTTTGATCACTCTACAATCCTGAATGTTGGATGGAGACCAGATAAGTCGACCTTTAGAATTAGATTCATGTCTCAGACAACCTTCTTTTTGAGGATGAAAGCATAGTTCCAGGACAACAGCGCGGTGCACTAGCATCTCGTAGGTGTGCTGGTGTCCATACAACTAGAGAATCGAAAACACAAAAATATAACTTAGAAGGAGAGACTACCATCCTAGTCTAGAGATGTTTAAAGTGATAAAATGAGATTAAGTAAAGAGAAATGCACATACGAATGCGATATAGGAAATGTATTACCACCAAGGTGACGAAGATGATCTCGTACAATGCTCTCCTCGCCAGCTTACTCCAATTTCTCTCCACCTGCAAATAATAAAAAGGAGAAATTGTTGGGGCTGTATAGGGACCTGCCTCAGTGAAACCCCCATCTTGATGTTTCCACCTCCATGGACAACCAAGTTTGGAATAATAGAAATATATGATAAAGGAAAGAAACTACAAGCTACGTAACACAAAACACAACAAGTAGTACATGCTTACTTAATTGAAAGAAAAAGGAGAGATTTAGGAGCTTACCGCCTCCATCCAAAGCACTCAAGGCTCATGGAGGAGTGAACGAGAGGGACTCGAGCCTCTATTTCCATGTCATCTATCCTGTGCTCACCCTGTTGGAGTGACAAAGTAGTGGATTGTTGCAATGGAGTGAATGGTGTTGCTGTAAAGCTTGGAAATGGATGCAAAATGGTGGAGAAAATGCTCAAATGATCTTGCAAACTTCTCTCAAACTTTTTCTTGGAAAATAATAAGGATGTAAGAGTGAATATTATGAAGATATGGATGAAAAATGACCATATTCGGGTCGGCCAACCAAAGAGGGACGTTACTCTTTGACTTCCAATCAAAAAAATAACGCCTCTGTAATCTCTAGCTGCAGGAATCTTCCAGGGACATAAGCGCGCCACGCGGACGTCTACGTGCTGCGCGGGCATCCCTGACAGAAACGCCCCCACCAACACACAAAACAAGCACCAAGTGGAATGCAGACAATGAGCTTAAGTGGAATTAAGCCTCCCCTTTTGATTTTCTAAAGTGTTAAGGGTCAAAAGGGAATTTGTGTTAGGGGTACAAATTCATGTTGATACAATATGTAATCTCCTTGTGGTGTGATGAAGAAGACTCCACCTCTTGACCCATGCTACATGTAGGATCCATCAAAATATACTTTCCAGTGATCTGCTACGCTTAGGTTAAATATTGAGTCATCGGGGAACTATGATATCAATGGGTTTTCTGAATATATTGACACCTCTGCTAGTTGGTTTGCAATTTCTTGTCCTTTATTGGTCTTCCGCTCTATATAGTCAATGTCGTATTCTATTAAGATCATGACCGTTTTAGTTGTTCGCCTTGTGAGTGTTGCTTTGGAAAGGAGATACTTGAGATGATCTATTTTTCCAAAGAGTTTTATCTGGTGAGCCAACATATAGTGTCTGAACTTTTGTGCTGTGAAAACCACTACTAGGCAAGCCTTCTTGATGAATGTGTAATTCAGCTCATGTCCCACTGTATAGGAGTGAATTTACACCCCATGTGCAAATTCCCCTTTTGCCTTTCTCCACTTTAGAAAACCAAGTTCAGAGGCTTAATTCCACTTAAGCCCACCGCCTTCATTCCACTTGGCACCTATTTTGGGCGTCGATAGAGGAATTTCTATCGGGGACGTCCACGCGGCGCACATACGTCCCTGGTAGATTCCTATGGCTAGAGCTTGTAAAGGCATTACACTTCTCATTGGCAGTCAACTTGTAATGCCCTCTTTGGCCGATCGAACCAAATATGGAAATTTTCTTCATCTCTCCTTCAAATTCCCTCCTTCCACATGCATTTTAAACTTCTTCAGACCATCCACAGTCCTTCTAGCATTCAACTTCAAGCAATCTTTCTCACCACTTCAAGCATTCTAGCAACAATTTTGCACTCCACAACAACAAAGAGTTCACTCCATCACTTCAATAGAGCAAGTGTGGGACAAAACCATTGCAATAGAGGCTCGAGTACTCTCATTTTATCCCTTATTAGCCTTGAGTGATTTTGGTGGAGGTGGTAAGCTTCCCATTCCTCTCCTCTATTACTTGGTTGAGTAAGCACATTTACTATTTTGTAGTTTTTTAGCGTACTTTACATTATTGTTTCCTTTATCATACTATTTCTCCATTATCACTTTCTTGGTTGTCCATGGAGGTGGAAACACCTAAACAAGGGTCTGACTGAGGCAGGCCCCTATACAGCCACCCAAAGATTTTCCTCTTCTTTGTGTGTTGGTGAACGTGCTTCTAGGAGCTAGTTGGTGAACAAATTCCTTTATGAGATCATTCTTGCCACCCTAACTCTTCTGTTTTTATTTATCATATTAGAGTATATTTTGTTTACCTCATAGTGTTATTTTGGCCCTTAGGAAGTAGCTATCTGGTCCGTTAGCCTATTTTCCAAAGTTCAACCTTGTTTCTTTAGTCTCCTAGTCATACAGACGCCAACACACTTGAGAGATGCCATCACGCCACGCTTTCATCCTGGGACTATGCTTTTGTCCTCAAACAAAGAGTCTCTTGAGGCGTAGTGTTGAACTCGAAAACTAGCTCGCCTAGCCCCATTTTTTATTTCGGGTCTGTAGAGTGACTGAAGGTTTTTATAGTCCTCAACATTCTTATTCTATATTTCCTAACACCCCGTTTAGCTAAGGTAAGTTAGGGCAGCCTTCCGCTCTTGGCCCTCTGTGACTTGGGGCCTTGAAGATGGTCAGTCCTCCTCTCTTACATTTTTGGTGAACCCGACATGAACCAATGTCTGTTCATCCGTTGGTGTTGAGGCTTCTCCTGTGTACTTTAGGACCATTGTATTCTTGTGTGTTGTGAAGGTTTATGAGCATCACAACCAATTCCACAACTTCTGGGTATATTGTCAAGAGAAGTATACGCCACCTTCGGATGGAAAGGACTAAGATCACTACTGGTTTCTCTACAAGCCTTTTCTCTAGTCCCGCCACGAGTGTGGCTACGGAGGAGCAGTTGTTAAGGTGCAAGATAGGATTCTATGACGAGAACGATCATGTCCCCAGTCCTCTTGCATCTCCTACACCATCATCAGCGAACGAGTATGAGTCTATTCAAATCCCTTTGGAATATGTCTCTACCCTTAGCAAAGGGCTAGGTGCCTTAGAAAATCACTTGGAAAGGAACCTGAAGATGGCTAGGGTTGCTCAGGTCATTAGTGAATTAAAGTATATGATTGGAAAAGATCGAACATGCTTGGAACTCCTAGCTAGTCTTACTAGTCTGACAGAAGAGTGTGCTCCTTCGAACGCTCCTAAAATTATGTGAGGATCCACTTTTGAAGATTATGAGGGACAATTAGGAGTATCGATGCCTCCCAGTCTATCTACATGGCCGATGCGGTCCCTTCTATTAGCATCCCTTCTATTTCTGAAAAATTTGAAACTATCAAAGTAAACAAGGTCTCCTTAGGCTTTAGCTTCACCCTTCTTGTCACCTCTAGTGGTGGAGGCTTTGGTAGTGGAAAATTATTTGGCAATGGAGGTGGTGCTGGTGGAAGTGGTTTCGGTGGAGGTCATGGTGGGGTCTTTGGAAGCGGAGATGGGTCCAGTGAAGGCCCTACTAGTGGTGGTGGTTCAAGCGGTGGTCACATCGGTGGTTTTGGTGGTGGCTTTGGTGGCAGTTCTGGAGGAGGTTCCTCTGGCCCTCTATCTTCTAATGACCCTCTTTTGAATACTCTTCTTCAGAATATGGGTGATGAAAATATAGTTAGTGAGTCTCTCCCAACCCTCTGCCCAACCTATCTTCCAGCCCTTCTTCAAGCATAGGCCATTGTTGGTTGCAATTATGAACACTCCCTTCCCTCAATGAATGGAGATTTCTAAATTTGAGAAATATGGTGGCAAAGGGGACCCATAGACACATGCGTCCACCTTTAACACCTTATGCATAGATTTATTCCATCACGATGCATTTATTGCCAAACTGTTTCCTCGATCACTCAAGGATACAACACTCGAGTGGTACTATTCCTTGCCTGACAATTCTATTTTCTCATTTGGCCAACTTTTAAATTGATTCCTTTGACAATTCCCAGCTAACATCAGGCCAAAGATTACGTTTTTGAATCTCGTCCGATGCAAACAAGGAGATAATGAAAAGATCACTAATTTCATAGCGCATTATCAAGCGCTTCTTTCAAAAATATCGTATTCGTTGCCTAATTTTGATGTACAGAAGGTATTCATAGGGAACTTACAAAGGCCTTAGCAAGATAAGTTCACCCTTATGAAGTATCTTTCTTTCGCACATTTGTGTGCAACCCTACGAGAGTACAAACAAACGGTTGTTTAGTTTGGGGGATCCTCCTCGTGCTCCCATTCTGAGGGAATGTCCATCATATCAATCTCTGGGAAAGGTAAAGTTGTTACGAATGTAGTATCCACTGTTGATGACAATGGCCTCAAACATAACCAAAAGTTCACATAGTTATCAGAATCTTATTCTTCTATCTTATAGAAGTTGTTGAAGGATAATATCATAACCTTACCGAGTCTTAAGCCTGTTAAGGAGCCTTACCCTAATTGGTATGATGGAAGCACTTACTGTTAGTATCATTGATTTAATAGACATGATATTGAATGTTGTATGCAGTTGCATAATGAGATACAAGACCGCATCGAGATGGTACCATTTGTCTCGATGGGAGTAAACAAAATGCTAAAAAATCAATGGCGAAAGTTAATAGTGAATTGCAGATATACACGAAGCCATTTCTATCACATTCTTTTAACATGGTTATCAATCCCACTGATTTTGTTACTCAAATCGAGGCCTATATCAACATGGTCATGATGAATTCTACTACTTTGCCTGCACCTGATTCATAGAACATAACATTCATGTCACAAGACTTGACCTTAAACAACAAGCCCTCTCCCATCTACATTCCTGCTTGCCTCAATGGTAACATTATGACGGGGGTCTTGGTAGACCTCACAAGTCATGTGAATGTCATTACGAAAGAAACATTAGTATTGAATTCATTATAGAGGGAAGAATACGAAGAAACATAATCTACCATCTGTAGGCATGATGGTATGTGTCTCAAACCATAAGACTCAAAAACTTTGTCTATCCTAGTTGGACCTAGGACTGTTGACACAATTTTTGATGTTATTTCAGATTCAGATTGATTTAGTTTGAAGCTAGGCATACCTTGGCTAACTTCCTTGAATGGAATTACCTCCGTCATTCACAAATGCTTAAATTTTTCCCACGAAGGTGTTGTGCATGTAGTGCATGACACTGGATACAAACCCTTGGTGTCCCGTGGTGGGTATCCATTGGATCACTTTTGGCCCACCCCAGTCGATTTGCTTCCTCTGAGAACAAACCTACTCTACAAAAACTATGTAAAATATAAGATTGGGGGCAAGGGACAACCAAAATAGTCCCTTCTTGTGATACAATAGTCAATCACCTCCTCTTCCCGAGAGAAGAAGGAGAAGCCTGCACAAACTGCTCCCACTTCCTAGAAGGGAAAGGAGAAGTCCATGCCAACTCCCTCTCCTTCCCATAAAGGAAAAGAGAAGGTTTCCTTTTCCCAGACTGCCTCGTCCTCTCCCCTTTCTTGGGAAGAGTATTGAATGAGTCAGGCCGACGACTATTCACTAATTCCAATGATACCTCCTTGGCGTAGGCCTAACCTCAAGATATCAGATATCCCTAACGAGTACCCTAGACCATGGTACTACTTATACAATGGAAAGAGGGGTTCCTAAAGGGAATTCGATCCACGACCTCCTACCACTCCTACTCCCAAAGTAGTGAACGGGAAGAGGCCCGCTGCTGAGGTTCTAGAGCTTACTCTTCATGTTGTCTCTCAACTTGCCCCTCCTACTCCCATTTAGGAGTTTGTTTCTCCACCAGAGATAGTTGTAGTGGACACTCCCATGGCCGAGTAGGATCCCTCTTCTCCTTTGCAACTTATGGCCTCCAGTTCAAAGAGTCACAGGAACCGCCTTGCACCAGAGAAAAAGCACCGGTGAAAGGTTCTTCCAGTTGAGCAATCCGCCTCATAGAGGAAGGAATAAGAGATGATCGCCCCTGCTTCAAGGCCTCTTGCAACATCTTCCTCTCTCCTTCCCTTTATTCTAGTTCTGTATTGCTTCCGACTTCCATTGCGAGTATAAATGTACCTAACCCCAAGGGGGTATAGGTGTTCATCGCTCCTTTGATGGAGCCATTGTTGATGTCCCTTCGGAATTTCCAACCTATCCCAAGACTTGTAGATATGATGAACACCTTAGTTATATATACTGTGGTTCTTTCCTCCTCTTCCTTTGCACCTCTTGGCTCGTCTGTGGGGTGTTCGTCTCCTCCGATGATGCGAGAGGTGGAGTGTGGTCCTTCTAGCAACGAAGGATGTAAGAGGAGCCCACCTTCTCCAAAAGGTGGCCTCATGCTGACTTGTTATGTCCTAGTGACATAAACAATCTTGACTTCCCCTGAGTTCGTGATCGCCCTCGAGTCATTCAGTGAGCCTAGTGGTGAATCTTGGGTGTAGCCTGCCCCGTCCATTGAAGTTAAACACGACACCCTTGTAAAGTGCATGTTTAACTATGTGGATGAAGTTTCAGCCTTGTCAGTGATCTTCACGAAATCGTTGACCTTAGCTCCATAAGAGTTTGATGGAGAGGACCTCGAGGGACCCTCTTTCTTAGCCCTTGTTGCAGGAGGGTCGAACGCTCCTCCCCTTAACATTACACCACTATAGGCTCATCCTCCTCCCCCCTAAGATGATCTAGACTGGGAAACAAATGACCTCTTGGTCAATTAGTCTTAGGGGAGGTCCTCTTCTTGATCTTTAGAGTAGATGTTTGTGTGTGTTGTGATGTGTTTCCCGATGATCATGCTGTGTGCCTGGATGAACCTTGTTACCCTTGTTGTTGCTTGGATATATGCGTGGTTTTTGTGTCGTAAACTCCTCTAGTTGTATCATTATTCTTCCATGTTTGTGCTTGATTTTCGATAAATTGGGGACGATGCAAAGCATTGTGGGCATTTAGGATTCCCTTCCATGTTGACCCAATTTTTTATTTTTACTTTGTCTTCTCGTTCATTCTTCACATGGTCTGATATAGTAGGGAGTTGATGATAGTTCATTTATATACAATTTTTATACATATATATATATATTTATGAGCAGTTCTGACACCGAAATATCAGGCTACCCCTATACCATTTTTTTGTGTTTTTATCTTTTGCTTTCTCTTTATCTTTCTCTCTTCTTTGCTTGAGTTGTCCCTCTCATGTGTGACAATGCCACTTTTACAACACTTTGATTCTCATAAAATGCATTTGTTGCCTACGAATCTTTTCTCGAGGATATTTGCAAAAATTTCTTTAGAATCACATTCTCAACTTGAAACCCTAATGGAACATGTTTCCTTCATCATGGGTTTGTAAAGAAAGAACTTGAGAACCTTCCTATGAAGTGGGAACAACTTTGAATTTCCCCTCACGTGGGGGCATATTCTTCCTTTCAAATTCCTTGATTGTGTATCGAATCAAGAAAGAGAACATATGTTTTCAAACTGTGCATCCCTTGACTGGACCCCCTCTTCATGATGGGTTCCCGAGGGACCCCTTTGAAAGTTTTCCAACTTGTTGACAGTCTGTGTAACTATAAGCTTACTTACTTGTGTGGCTTCTTTTTGACATGTAATACCTATGGATAGACATGTGGCTTTGCATGTGCGCCTGTGAAGCCGCTTCCTGACTCTATGGAGTCTTTTATCCTGGGTTTCCTGCATGTGAGATATCTTGGGTGATACCTCCCTACAGGTCTAAGAGCCTATAGGGTGCTTCCTTTGAGATTCCTCCATTCAAGAGATCTTGGGGGTGGCTCCCCTGCACGTCCGCAGGTCTATAGGGCACTTTCTTTGGGTTTCCTCCATGTGAGAGATCTTGGGGGATACCTTCCCTATAGGTCTTTATGGCACTTTCCTTGGGTATTCTTCATGCAAGAGATCTTAGAGAATACCTCCCTTGTAGGTCTGTAGGTCTGTAAGGTGCTTCCTTGGCTTCCTTCATGTGAGAGATCTTGGGGGATGCCTCCTTGTAGGTCTACGGATCTATAAGGTGCTTTGTTTCAGTTTTGTTCATGTGAGATATCTTGGAGGATACCTTCCTTGCAGGCCTGAGAGCTTGTGAGGCGCTTACTTCATGGGGCTTCCTTCATGTGAGAGATCTTGGGGGTTGCCTCCTTGTAGGTCTACAGGCCTGTAAAATGCTTTCTTTCTTCAACTTCATATTTCTGAGAAGCTATGAAATCCTTTGCTTGCCCTGCACCCTCAGGTTTGTCAGATCATGGTCTGCTTCCTCGACGGTTCGGGTATACATTTCTAACCCTACTATTCTTTGATCTACTTTACCAAAGCACTCATTAGTATTCGTGCTCACTAAAGTGGGGGAAAAATGTATAGGAGTGAATTTACACCCCATGCACAAATTCCTCTTTTGCCTTTCTCCACCTTAGAAAACCAAGTTTGGAGGCTTAATTCCACTTAAGCCCGCTGCCTTTATTCCACTTGGCACCTATTTTGGGCATCAACAGAGGAATTTATATTGGGGATGCCCGTGCGACACAAAGACGTTCACGTGGTGCACTTACATCCCTAGCAGATTCATGTGGCTGGAGCCTGCAAAGGCGTTACACTTCCCATTGGCAATCGACTTGTAACACCCTCTTCGGCTAATCAACCCAAATATGGCCATTTTCTTTATCTCTCCTTCAAATTCCCTCCTTCCACATGCATTTCAACTTCTTCATATCATCCATAGTCCTTCTAGCATTCAACTTCAAGCAATATTTCTCACCACTTCAAGCATTCTAGTAGCAATTTTGCACTCCACAACAACAACAACTTTACTCCATCACTTTAGTAGAGAAAGTGTGGGACAACACCATTGCAATAGAGGCTCAAGTACTCTCATTTTCTCCCCCATTATCCTTGAGTGATTTTGGTGGAGGTGGTAAGCTTCCCATTCCTCTCCTCTATTACTTGGTTGAGTAAGCATATTTATTGTTTTGTAGTGTTTTAGTGTTCTTTACATTATTGTTTCCTTTATCATACTATTTCTGCATTATTGCTTTCTTGACTATCTATGGAGGTGGAAACACCTAAACAAGGGATCTGACTGAGGCAGGCCCCTATACAACCACCCAAAAAATTTCCTCTTCTTTGTGTGTAGGTGAATGTGCTTCTAGGAGCTAGCTAGCGAACAAATTCCTTTGTGAGATCATTCTTTCCACCCTAAATCTTTTGTTTTTACTTTATCATATTAGAGCTTATTTCGTTTACCTCATAGCACTATTTTGGACCTTAGGAAGTAGCTAGCTGGGTTGTTAACCTATTTTCCAAAGCTCAACCTTGTCTCTTTACTCTCCTAGTCATACGAATGCTAGTGCACTTGAGAGACGCTAACGTGTTGCAATGTCATCCTGGGACTGCACTTTCATCCTCAAACAAAGAGCCTCCTAAGGTGTAGTTTTGAACCAAAAAACCAACTCATCTAGCCCCATTCTGTATTTCAGGTCTACAGAGTGACTGAAGGGCTTTATAGTCCTCATCATTCTCGTCCTACATTTATTAACACCTCGTTTAGCTTAGGTAAGTTAGGGAAGCCTTCCACTCTTGTCCCTTTGTGACCTGGGGCCTTGAACATGGTCGATCCCCCTCTTTTACACCCACCATTGTTCTATGGATATAATAAATAGATCTCTCCTTCCCATTTTCATCATGTTGAGCTAAGAGAGCGCCAAGGGTTGTTGTTGTTACCGATATATATAGGATCAATGGCTTGTTTGGAATCAGTGGCATAAGGACTAGTGGTGTTAGCAAGTAATCCTTGATTTTATTGAAAGCTTGATCACATTTCTCATCCCATTTGTATGCTACCCCCTTGTGGAGTAGATGAGAATATGGGATAGCCTTATCTGCTAACTGTGCTATAAACTAACAAATGGATTAGAGCCTTCCCTGCAAACCCCTTAACTGCTTCAATATTCTTGGTGCTTTCATCTCGAGGATTGCTTTGACTTTGGAAAGATCTATCTCGATTCCCCTCATAGATACAATATACCCTAGGAATTTTCCTGATTGTACATCGAAGACACACTTCTTTGGATTAAGCCTAACCTTGTATTCTTCTAGCCTATCGAAGATGGAGCTTAGTGTTGCTATGTGATCTCAACGCTTCTTTGACCTAGCCAATATGTCATCTACATAATCTTCCACGGTTTTGTGAATCATGTCATGGAAGATAGTGTCATAGCTCTTTGGTAGGTAGCTCCAATGTTCTTCAACCCAAATGGCATCATGTTCCAGCAATAAGTCCCCCATGGACAAGTGAACGTTGTCTTGTGTTGGTCATCCTTAGCTATCATGATCTGATTGTACCTTTAAAATTCATCCATTAGTGATAGAATTTCATGTCACACCATCATATCCACAATCATGTCTATGTTTGGGAGAGGGAAATTATCCTTAGGGCATGCTTTATTTAGGTCCTTGAAGTCAATGCAAATGTGGATGCACCCAGTGGGCTTGGAGATAGGTACAATATTTGAAACCCACTCTTGATAATCAATTGGCCATATGAAGCTAGCATCAATGAGCTTATGTTATTCAAGTTTGACTAGTAATGCAATTTGTGAATGCAACTTTCTCAGCTTTTGTCTTACTAGTTTTGCCTTTGGATAGATGGCTAGATGGTGAACCACAACCTCTAGATAAAGACTAGGCATGCTAGTGAAGGTCCATGCAAATTTTACCTTTCTTTCCCTAAGAAAAGTGGCTAGGAGATCCCATTCTTTTGTCAAAAGTGATTTTGCATAGAAGGTGATATGTGGTGTTTCTTCGGTTCCTAGGTTGACCGGATTGCACTTCTTTGCCAAGAGTGCTAATTTTTCCTGACGAATAACACTAAGGGGAAGATTGAATCCCTCATCCTTTTGCACCTCAGAGAGGTTTTCACCATTGGATGCGTCCTTTGTTTTTACTATTTTTGGGTCAGAGAGTGCCACAGTGTGGTTTTCACTCAAAGACCTAGATATTATTCTTAAATTTTCACTATTGCGACTAAGGGATTCAATCATTTCCCCATAGTATGCATGTGTGTCCAGCTCAATGTCGAACCCAACTTTTTGATCTCCACATGGTAGAGTATCCTACAATCCCATGAATTCCGAGAGAGCCTCATCGTTTTCAAATGTGTCTAAAATCGTTGGTCCTCGTTGGTCATAATCGATGAGTTGGGGGTAGACAAGATTTGGCTCATATATTTGGTTACTTGATTCAAAAGATAGGGTACTAATCATAAAAAGAGAGGAATCCTCAAATAGCATGGGTAGGTCAGTGATGGGGTCCTTGTCACACATATTGGTTATATCAAAGGTATATTTATCTAAAGCAAAACTTGTGGACATTGGTAACTAAGGAGGAGCTTTGAATTTTCTAACTGGGGAACCTTTGCCACATATGGTTATTTTTGGAGGTGTACATCCAAGGCCAAAATTCCTTATACACTTCTCAGGGATGATCAGTTCTAGCAAGCCATTGTCATTTTTCCCAAGTTTCTTGTTTCTGTTGTAGCCCATGCCAAGCATAATTTGTAGCCCTTTGTTGTCATCATCCATTGGAAGAGCAAGTTTGGGTCTTTCATCTCAGTATAGCAGGCTTGATATATCCTATTCGTATACCGTTTCCCAACTTAGGTCTCCTTAGCATTTGAATCTGGAGGGGTCTACTTTGAAGGTTTGAGATGGTGTGTCAATCGGTTGGGGTTCCCCATGGGATCAAGGAGATTGTGGAAACTCTCCTATTACAAAGACACTCTTTTTCATTTTGTAGTCCCCACACCCATTATCTTGGGTAATGACTTTGATATCAGAGATGTGCAAAATGGAGGGTGTCTTTATCTCAGAAGTGGAGGCTATAAGTGTGGTGTAGAAAATTGGACTCTCTTGTAAAAAGAGACAATTTCATGCTTAATTTGGATCTAATTTTGAGTACCCTTGCATAAATCATTCTTCAAAACAACATTTATAGGCCCCTAAGACCCATTATTTTTTATCTAGTGGTTCGTTTCACTTAAAAATCATACAAATCTTGACAAATAATACTTAATTCATTCACATCTCAAAAACCCACCTCTAAAAACCACAAGTGGGACCCATTCGCCACCTTGGGCGAATGAGTCCCCTTTGGTGGGACCCATTCACCAAGAGTGGTGAATGAGTCCCTTTTGGGGCAAATATCAATTTTGAGTGGGAATTTCACCAACTTAATGCAATTTTTTAGTGGATGTCGGCCTCTTAGGTCTAAATAATGGGAAAATTAGGTATTGATACCTGTAAATACACATTTTAGGTCATTTTTCACATCTTCCAGTCATTTTTAAAAAGAAAATTCACAAGTCAAGTGTTGAGAATCTTCCACAAGAAGTTTCATTAGCATTTCTACAACAAAGTTGAAGCTTTTGGACAATGAGATAGGGTTTTTGCAAGTCTTCAAGCTCATTTCTCATTCAAGATCCAACATTACAAAGAGTTGAACATGGATGCCTATGGAGAATCATGGAGAAATCTAGGTTGAGGAGATGAAACTAGCCATCAAATCACACCTTATGACTTGTTTTCAATTCTATTTTCTCTCTATGTTTAGATTTAAGGTTTACATAAAATTTTCATGTCATTTACATTCATTTGAAATATTGTAGGGTTTCTTGGGTTAAACTCTTGCATCATTCAAATCACATTTACTTATCTTATTCTATCATATTAGAATAGGGTTTGGTCTTACTTCAGATTTTCTTAGTCTTAGACACACTTAGGGCTAGGGTTTTATGAAAATTTTATCCATTCAAGGTTTAATTACCAAATTAGGGGTTTGACCAACACAAAACCCACATTAGAAAACAAATTTAAAGTTGTTTTCCAAGTATTTTCAGAGATTCAGATTCAGGTTTTCATCAAGAAGTGTTGTGCAGGTGACAAAGTGTAGATCAAAAACTTGAATTTTCATAAAATAGGAAAATGACCGATTCGCCATGGATGGTGAATGAGTCCCACTAGATATGCCTAAAAAAATAAAGTGCATATTCCAGTACCCTTTTGGAAAAAACATGATTCTTGGTAGAAACCTTGATTTGGGATTGATTCACCCAAGGTGGTGAATGAGTCCCAATCAGTCAAAAAGTCAACATTTATAGTTTTTCATAGCATTTTCCAATCTTCATCAGGTTTATAGGGGCACACACTCAGTCTTGTAACTTTATATTTTGTTCTATTTACATTTTTATTCATATTTTTAGGTAATTTTGGATACAACACTATGTTTTCAAACACTTCATATTTCTTAGGTTTTGTATAAGTAATCAATCGATTTTATCAGTTTTTTGTATCTAGATCATTGCATTTAGGCATATTTCTATTGTACTTGCATTAGTTTGTGTGAATCACCAAGTGTTTGTGTGGGATCTATCTCTTTTCCTTTAGGTGAAAGACCCTAATTGAGCAAGAGAGTCATAACATTCCTAAACCACAAAAATCTTTGGTTCATTTTGGTGAACCTGCATATTGAACATTATCTTTATGATTTACATCTGTATTTACATCCTAGGACTCATAGCATTGTTTTTGCATCCTAGGGCTTACCAAAATTGCATTAGTGAAACTATCATTTAGAGGTCATTATTGCATTTCATTTCATCAAATCATCACAAAAAATTTCATTTACATTACTCCTCTACATTGTACAGACCTGAACACATAGAAAAAAGTAAAAAAAAATCAGAAAAATCTTAAACATACCTTTCCTAGGACTCATTCGCCACCCTGTGTGAATCTGTCCCAGTACACTTTTTGCATCATTGTTTTTAGAATTCAGTGTCCTGTTTTCCACTTTCTGTTTGCCACAGTTACTTTTCTATTTGAGTTCAATTATTTTTTGTTATATTTAAATCATTTTCATACACATCATTTCTTTTCATGGCATTTATGGATAGCATTATATTTTTGCAAGTTTCATTTTTAGCATTAGTTCCTAGTTCTTTTAGATCGGATTCATCAGTACATGAAAATAAAAAACCATAAAAATCAAACCAAACCTTACATAAAATGATTCATTTTAGAAAAACCATCTCATCCAAGCCTCTTAGTAGTGATGATTTAGACAAGTTAGATGAAGTCCTTCAGGACTTCCACTCATCCACTCCATCCTCTAAATCTTTCCATGAGAATCTTAAACCAATTAATGATAACTTACCTCTCAAAAAATTTAGTCGTGATGACTTTGGCATGTTAGATGAAGCCCTTCAAGACTTCATCTCACCTAAGTCATCCACTAAGGTTTGTTGTGAACAATCTACAACAAAGGACATTAATCTCTCTAAAGTTTTCCATGAGAAGCCTAAACCAATTGATGATAGCTTACCTCTCAAACATTTTAGTCGTGATGAATTTGACATGTTAGATGAAGTCCTTCAGGACTTCATCTCACCTAAGTTATCCACTAAGGTTTGTTGTGAACAACCTACAACAAAGGACGTTAATGTGATTCAACCTTAACTCATTCTTTACCCACCCTCGCATAAAATTCACCCTTCCAATTGACCCGAGTTTACTCTTTACCGACCTAAAACTAATGTGTTGCAAAAATCTAGTAATATTTATGTTTCTCATACATACAATACCCAAAACAATCTGCAACCACCACAACCAACCCCAACCTCTTTACCTCTACCTAATATGCCTAGTGTTCCCCATTTTACCTCACACAAAGGAGCATAATCTTGTTGAACAACTCAAGAATACTCCTGCATAGATTTCTCTTTGGGATTTACTTCAAAATTCACCAAATTATCACACTGTCCTTCAAACAACATTACAACACATAGCAGTTCCTCCTGGTACAACTCCAAATTATGTGGCAGCTTTAATACATGGAATGACTAATGTTAATCTAGAAATTACTATTCATCAACATGAGCTCCCTCCTTTAGAGTTACGAAAACAAAATGAAGCCTTTATGATAATTTCTCAATTCAATCGAATAGGTATCAAATGGACCCTCATTGATAATGGTTCTGCCCTTAATGTTTGTAGTGTGAATGTCCTCGATAGATTGTGTATTGACAAGTCACAAATAAAACTTGATTCCCTATCTATTCAAATATTTGACAATACAACAAAGAAATCGCTGGACGTAATCACTTTGCCTATTACAGTTGGTGTGGTTACTATGAAAAATCCTATTCATGCCATGCCCTATGATCTTTTGTATAATCTTCCTTTAGGTAGACCATGGATTCATGAGATGAATGCAGTGCCTTCGACCCTTCATCGTATAATGAAATATGTCTATAACAACAAAATTTATCAATTCGACATAGACCTCGAGCTTGAAAGTTGCTTACACCTTGAAAAAGGAACCAGAAGTCCTCTGAATACATTAATTCCAACATCACACATAGAACCTCTTGAAATTTAAAAACAAGATGAGGGATTGGTGTCTAAATTATTTGGTGACGATTGGGGATCCTTAGAATTTACATCTTCATTTATGGGCGAATATATAATCAGACAAAAAAAGGATGAAAAACTAGAACAACAAATCATTATGTCAACTCATAATTCAAAAAAATATTCTCAAGCATCTATCTCCTCTACTTTGGAAGAAACCACAACATACACAACAATTTTTGACAAGATAGATTATCAACATCTGCTTAATCCGAAGGAAATGGAAAGACTTTATGGGAGAGGCTATGAACTTGTGAAACAATTGGGATATACTAGAAAAGGATGTGGAAAGAACAAACAAGGTATTCATGTCCCTATAGAACTTAATACACAAGAGACAAAAAATAGGTTGGGATATTCTTTTTCTAAGACGACAAAAGCCACTCAATGACCATGTTTGAATATCAACACTATTACATGTCAACCAAGACACAATCTCACAATCAAATATCCTGAACTGCTTGATATGGAGTTACCACCATCATGGGAGTACGTTGAAAGTGATGAAGCTTTAAAACATATGTTAAGAGTTTATGATAACACATCCTCTACTACTCCCATGAAACGGGTTACTTGTTCTGTGATAAGTACCAAGCAACAAGATAGTGATATCACTAAAGAACCATATGATCCTGAAATTCCTAAGTCTAATGCACTCCCCTTAGGAGATACAATTGATATACCAATGGACATAAATGATAAAAACAAAGTTATTAAGATTGTGAAGTGCCTTGATGATGAAGAACAAGAGGACACTAAAACTTTACTTCATGATTTCCCTGAAATTTTTGCTTGGAAATATTTTGATATCCCTGAAATATTTGATTGGAAATATTTCAATATGCCAAGAATGCTAAGCTCGTTCACCAAAATATACTAAAAATGCACCCTAACATATCCTTGCATGTTAAAGGAGAGCTTGAAAAACTCCTTGATGTAGGTTTCATTCGACCCATTGATTATTCTCCTTGGATCTCAAATATTGTCGTAGTTGCTAAACCCAATAATCGTATTAGGATATGTATGGATTTTCATGACTTGAATAAAGCCTCTTTAAAAGATGATTTTTCGCTTCCTAATATTGACATGATTGTGGATTCAACTGCTTGACATGCTCTGTTTTCATTCATGGATGGATTTTCTGGTTATAATCAAATCTTTATCAACCCACAAGATCAATACAAAACCACATTTACAACTATTTGAAGAACGTTTTGTTGGGTTATGATGCCTTTTGGATTAAAGAATTTCAGTGCAACTTATCAACGAGAAATGACATTGATATTTCATGATTACATACATAAAATCTTGGAAGATTATGTTGATGATATCCTTGCTAAATCCTTAACAAGACAAGACAATATAAATTTCCTTCGAAAGATCTTTGAACGAATACGTAAATATAACATGTGCTTAAATCTGAAAAAGTGTGTCTTTACTGTAGATAGTGGGAAACTTTTAGGGTTTATCATATCTCACAAAGGCATTGAGGTGGACACAAATAAAATTGATGCCAATATTAACATGCCACCTCCTAAGAACATTTCTCAATTGCACACATTATAAGGATGAATTCAAGCTATCTGTTGTTTCGTTGCATCTTTAGTTGATCACACTTTACCCTTCACACATCTTCTAAAAAAGGATGTACATTTTGATTGGAATGAGGATTGTAAATAGGATTTTGAGAGTTTAAAGTAATACCTTGCAACTCCACCCATTTTACAACTTGCTATGCCAAAAAAACTGTTTATCCTTTACATAGCCACATCAACCCACACTCTTGCAACATTGTTGGCTCAACAAGATGATACTAGAAAATAACATCCCGTTTATTGCATTAGTCGAACTTTAATCGATTATGAAACCTGATACTCACCAATTGAAAAACAATGTTTGTCTCTTGTATTCGCTACTAGTAAGTTGCGACATTATTTACTAAATGTTGAAATACAAGTTATAACCAAATTTGATCCCCTTAAGCATCTTTTTAATAAAACAAATATCTTCGGACGCTTAGCTAAGTGGGTGATGTTGTTAACTGATTTTGACCTCAAGTTTGTTTCACAAAAAGCGATCAAAGGACAATCCTTGACCGATCACTTAGCTTATGCTCGTTCTCCTCTTGCTTTACCTAATCATGACTCTTTTCCTGATGACAATGTCTTGACAATAGATGTTAAAACATGATAATTATATTTCGATGGATGTAAGTGCATAAAAGGTTATGGTGTTGGAGTGGTATTAATTATTCCCAAAGGAAATCCTATTCCCTTGTCCTATCAATTAAATTTCCTATGTACGAATAACATAGTTGAGTATGAGGCATTAATTGTTGGATTGAGAGATTCTTTAACCATGGGTGCCAAAGATATCAAGATATTTGGTGATTCACAATTAGTGATCAAACAAATAACTGGGAAATATCAAACTAAACATGACAAATTATCAAAATACAAGGATATTACAATGCAACTATTAGAGAAGTTTGAATCATTTATCATTGATAACATCCCACGAAAAGATAATCGACATGCATATGCAATGGCGAGTGCAACCTCTCTTATATCCCTACACGATCGTTCAACAAACTTCACCTTTTTTATTCATCCAATCATGAAACCTTCGATCGACACCCAAGTAGAAGATGTTTTACCCATAACTCAAGAAGATTCACGAGAATGGTATGATACAACATATAATTATTTAAAAGATGGTACCATTCCTAAACCCACAACAATAAATACTCGAAATCATTTACGCAAACTGGCAGCTAAATACATAATCCTCGCCGATGTGTTGTATAGAATATCCTTCAATGGTCGCTTACTAAGGTGTCTTAGGGAATATGAAATTCCTATAGCCCTTGACCAGGCTCATGCTAGTGCCTATGGGGGGAATTTTGGAGGATGATCTCTAGTGAAAAAACTCATTCGTATGGGATATTATTGGAGACATGTGGAAAAAGACTGCTTTTCTTATGTTAAACGATGTCATAAATGTCAAGAACATAGCAATCTAGTTCATGCCCCTGCTTCTGAACTCTGTGCCCAAATTCCCATTTGGCCATTTTCAGTATGGGGATTGGATCTCATTGGAAAAATTTCACCACCCTCCTCTGTCGGACATACATTTATCATAGCAACAATAGACTATTTCAGTAAATGGGTGGAAGCTATTCCTCTTTGATCTACAAATGCTGAAGTAATTTGTCATTTCATATTGGAACACATAATTGCTCACTTTGTACTTCCTTCCACAATAGTTTCAGACAATGAAATCCCATTTAAGAATAATGATGTAAAGAAATTTCTTCAAACATTCAACATTCAACATCGATTTTCAACACCATACTATCTAAAAATTTACGCACAGTTTTTCCAAAAACATCGAATACCAACCATACTATCTGCTATCCAATGGAAAAGAGGAAAGAACTAATGAGATTCTTGAACAAATCCTAAAGAAAATTGTTAACAAACATCATAAGGATTGGCATACACATCTATATTATGCGCTCTGGGCTTATCGAACAAGTGTTCGATTATCCATGGGAACTACACCTTATAAACCTTGTTTATGGTACCGACGTGATCATGCCCTTGGAATTAGAAATTCCTACACTGTGAATTGCTCTTCAAGACCTTATTGATGATACCACTTATAAAGAACAAAGATTGCACTAGCTTGAGATGCTCGATGAAAAGCGCTTCAACGCTCTTGAGCATCTCCAAGTTTACATTAAACAATTATAACGAAAACATAATACCCACATCTTTCCTCAGATATTAGGAAAGGCGATTTCGTTCTCTATGATAATCAATGTAATACTCATGCTGACCATGAAGACAAAGATAAATTTATCCCTAATTGGTTGGGACCTTACATAATCAATACCAGTTATGGGTCCGGTGCTTACATATTAATAGAGCTCAATGGAACACCCCTTAAGGAACCTCTTAATGTTGTGCATCTACGTTGGTACTATCTCTAGTCTCCTTGAATAGTATGAATTATAAAGCAGTGTTGTCTAAAGTTATTTGGTTACATTCTAAATACTTTCACATTGCTTTGTGCTCGACAAATGATCATGTGTTTGTCTTGAACACTAAGGTGATTATTTAAGTTATTTTTATAATTACTTTAGGTTTCATACTAGTCACCCTTGTTTTATGTTAAGCTCGATCCTTATATGAAGTAGAGGTGTATATAATTTAACATACCCTCCTCAAAATAACAATGTTGTATCTAAAGTGAAATTGAAATATGTTTTACATTAGATCACATCAATCATATTAAATCATGTAGACATTAATTAAATAATTTTACAAGAAGTTATTTAATTAATCACATTGCCATTTAACATTCAAACACATTAAGACATATTGTAAACAATCAAATGCTTATATATATATATATATATATATATATATATATATATATATATATCCAAATTTTTATGTACATCTCATCACAATATACAACATCACTAAGGTCTATGAGAACTAGACCCCTCGAGCTCTAGTGCCCATGATATGGTACCCGAACATCATGAGATGGTTGTGTGATCATGATCCACTGACTCTGAGTGAAAACTCTAGACCCTATACTCACCCAAGAGCCACATGACACTCCTCTAATATCTGATCACTCTCCACCAATAGCCATGCTACCTTTTCTTGAAGTCTCTCCACCTCTGTTGGGGTCTGGGATGACTGTTCTATAGTCTTAGATTGGTGGAGTCGTCTCCTCACACTCTCATACACTGCCCATAGCCTCACAAATTTTTTGAGTGACTATGGCTCCTCCTCCACAATCGATGGGGCATGTAATCAAGGTCCATCTCCTCCTTGTCGATGGATGCAGGTACTATCTCTGTAGTAGCCTGGTGGTAGAACTCTCACCAGTCTCTCATTGCTCCTGCAAGGTAGAAATAATACACAATTGGTATACATCATCATGATATATATATATATATAAAGCATAAGAACTAAATTACATGCATAAAATCAAATATCATCACCTATATCTCCAACAGGCTAAGGGATATCAACCTAATCCTCTCTGGGGGGCATGGAGGATGTGCTAGCCTCTCTAGTCACACAAATGTGTGAGGACTCTCCCTACTCATGTCAATTCTTAGCTGCTACCTCATAACCCTCACTTAGGGGCGACTCCTCCTCCTCATCATCCTCATCTCCTTCGTCCTGGCCCTCATAGTCAGGATCGACATCTGAATCATACTCATCATCTATAACATCAGTGAATATATCTGCAACCATGTATCATACATCCTCGACCCTGTCCTTTGCCTCATCTCCTTCATCTGACATTGGTCATGAATCACCTATAGGGACATCTATCAAAAATATAGGATTTGGTCATGTCGCTAACCACCACTCCTCCTACTCATTTGTGCTACCAACGTCATCAACATCGAAGACTGGTGGTCGATCATGATCTGAATCATCAAAATCACTCTAGAAAACATGGTCTATAGTGATTCGTATGGTATCACCTGGCCTCCAGGCACTCCGCACTGATCTCTTGATAAACAAACACACCCTCAATGGTGTCTACACTTGACCAAACTATCACATGACTCGACCATAATAAAAAGGAAAAACTACATAGTCATGCCGACCAACCAAATATCTATCCACCTGCATCCTCCTCAGCTTCCTTATGGGATCTAGCCACTATAGCATAAGTAGATAAGGTCTCCAAAGGATCTCATCCTCCTCCAACTTGTAAAATATCACTCTCCAAAAATGTAAGTCTTTGTACTACCATAAGCGTTGTAGAGCATAGTCGAAGGTTCATGGATACCCTGCAGCTATAGCACATGGAAAAATGGCAGGCCTAGTGCATGTAATATTCTCAAGGCACCACACCTACAGAAGCATGCAGTGCACCATACTATCTATCTCTTGAAAAAAAAATCGACCCAAATCATAATAAAGATGTGCCAGGATACAATGTCCCCAAGCGTAGACCATCTTGTGCTCTGCCATCCCAAGAATCAAGTGAACTAGCACTCCATCAAGGTGTTTTGCTCATCCATCTGGATTGAGTACCAATTCCATCATGTGCATCATAATTTGTCTCACTATGGGGGCTCCTAAATATAGTAGCATTAGTAGCTCAATTTGCGCTCTCACATGCTCATCATGAACTGGATCGTCAAGGAAATACTGCATGTCAACCTTCCACTTGTGAAATGATTGATCTCCTTGTAAGCATACCCATTCTCCTGGAATAGGAACTCGAAGAATCCAGTGTACATCCTCTAAGGTAATGGTCATCTCCCCGATCAGGAGGTGAAATGTACATGTATCAGCGTTCCAACACTCGCATAGGGCCATCAACATGGCATCGTGGTATCTCATGGGAGGTATCAAGAATTCCCAATAGATGCCTACTACCTGAAGATGCTTTGTCTCCTCTGCTGACAGTGCTGAAGATAGATCTCTCAAAAAACTTAATTGTCTCCCCCCTAGCCGCTTATACTATAGAAAAAAGGAAACTTGCTTGATTTGGGGAATAATTAATGATAAATTGGACTTAATGAGGCCTTGATTTGGTGTTCTGAGGTGTTTTACACATCCACACTAGGTCTTGGACCCTTGCAAACTGAATAAAATGCATTTATTGATGTCTTGTAAAGTTGTTGTAAAGTGTTGTTAAAGACTTTCACGCTTTTCTAGACTTAATAAACCCATTTTCCCTTAATTCAACATTATTAAATATATTTAATTTCATCTTCACATCAATCTAGAAGGCTTGTAAACTAAAGTTAACCTTAGTCTAGTATTGTAATGTGTCCTACACATTCACATTGGATGTTGTGCATTCCTAGGCTGTGCGGACCTCATTTTAATGTTGTAAAGTGTATTTAATCACACTTTCAAATTGAATTATGTGTCCCAAGCCCTAATTAACCTTTACATAATCATTAATAGGACCCTATGACCCCATATTGTGCATCCTGAGGCTTAATTTGATGAAATACCCGACAAAGTCACCATATAAACCTGATTTCCTCACTCCCCAACAACCCAACAACCCGACTAATTCACCATCTGTGGTGAATGAGTCCCTTCCAGGTGGGACTGATTCACCCAAGGTGGTGAATTAGTCCCATTTGGGTTATTTTTAGGGTTTTGAGCAAGAAATTTTGGAATTTAAGTTTTATTTTTCTTCATGTTGGCCTTGGGGATCCAATTTACGGGAAAATAAGGTGAATTGCCTATAAAACCAAGTCTCTGAACACTAATTTACATATCTCTTAATTCATTCACAACTCATTCATCATCCTTCTTCTCTTTCAATTCAAGCAAGTTAGGGTTTCACCATTGCAAGTCATCAAGATAGCTTCCTAAGACATTCAAGGGCAGATTCTTCATGTTTTATTGCAGATATTCAAGATCAATCTTCATGGAAAGGTAATAACTCCATTTTTGCATGCTTCATTACATTCTTTCTCCATTTTGGTTTAATTACCTACAAAGGGGTTTGACCAAGGCAAACCCCATTGCCCTAACACTCAATAATTTATCTCTCTTGTCTTGTGTGTTTGCAGATTTAGGCATCTTGAAGACTTGGAAATCATTGAAGATCAAGTTGATTTTTTTTTTAAGACACCTTCCTATTGAGGAAGGCAAAATATCAACAAAAAGTCACTTTTAGGTCTAGAAATTAGACTTTCAGAGGCAGACACCTGTCAGGAACCAAAGTGCAGACCGAAGACTTCAATTTCCACTTTTGGATTTTTAGAAATTCAAAAGTGGACTGATTCACCATGGATGGCGAATGCGTCCCAATACCATGCCTAAACAATGTTTTTTTCAATTTTGGATACCCATTTGTCTGAAACGGGCTCCATAACAGTTTCCCAGATTTGGGACTAATTCATCCAAAATGGCGAATGAGTCCCACCACACCTAAAAATTAGGATCAAAAAAATTCCAGAAGTCATTTCCAATCTCCATCAATATCTTAGGTGCACACATTCAATTTCATCCATTTTTGTTACAACTTACTATTCATTTCTAGGTGTTTTTGCATTACACAATGTGTTTTCAAACACTCTACATTTCCTTAGTTTCCATTCATTAATCAATATATTTAATCATATTTTTGAATTTAGATCATTGAATTTAGACATATTTTCATTTTACTTGCATTAGTTTGAGTGAACCACCAATATTTTGTTGTGGTATCTATCTCTTTCCTTTAGGTGAAAGACCCTAATTGAGCAAAAGAGACATAGCATTCCACACCCTAAAATCTATGGTTCATTTTGGATAAAAGTGTTTTGTAAACTTGCATATACATTGTTTATATTGCTGAAACATTGCATGAAATGGTTACATGTTCTTTTCATTTTTGTCCAACCAATACTAGTATCTTACATATTTAGACATGCTAAGAAAAATTTCCTATCCCCTCCCTATGAGAGTATTTTAGTGTAAGAGAATAAAAATTTAACCATTCCTAACGATCATACTTGTTCTTCTCCTAATATCTCTCCTCTTAGTGACAAAGATATTTTGGTAGAAGAATCAATTCATGAGAGTTTTGAGAATCCTCGTTGTTTCTCTCCTCTTACCTCTCTTGGTGGAAAACACATTGATGAACACAAAAACACAACCATAGGTAATCACGACAATGACATTTTTTTTCTCCTAGTATCTCCCTTAGATGTGAAGATGATACTTTGTTGTTAGAAAACACAATCAATGATGGTCATTAGAATCTTGGTTGTCCCCCTTCACCTAGGAACACACTTCTTGAACAAGAAAATTCAACCATTGATCATTCCCCCACTTGTGATAAAGTCCTTTTAGAAGAACCAACCTTTGAATGTCAAAAAAAAATGGCTTGTTGTTCTCCTCAAGACTCTCCTTCTAGAGAAAATATCATGGTGCAAGAAAATCCAAACAATAGTCATGTATCTTCCTTAGATAAAAAGGTGACTCTAGATTTCCCTTCATTAGAGATACATCAAATCAAGACCGTTGAGGTTATGAATGTGCAAGTGTCCATTAGATCCCCCTTGATTAATGGAACTCATACATACCCCATGGGACATCCGAAGAACCCTCTCATTCTTTACCCCCCTTCACACAAACAACAAACTCAAAACCAACCTAAACTCATTCTTTACCCACCATCACACAAGCCTCCAACTCAACACCAACCCGAATTCACCCTCTACCCACCTCGAAATAATGTGTCATAGCAACTGAGTCATAATACCATTTGTCATACATATAACACTCAAAATAATCCACAACTGCCACAACCCACCCCAACACTCTTACCTTTGCCTAATCCTATCCCCTCTCAACCTATCTTACGAGATCTTCCTAGTGGAAAGGAGTACAATCTTGTTGAACAACTAAAGAATAATCCTGCTAATATCTCATTATGGGACCTTATTCAAGCCTCCCCTCACTATGAAAACATGATTCAAGCAGCCTTGCAAAAAATCCCTACCCCTTCTAATGCACAACTAAATGACATAGCAACCATAAGTCAGGGAATAAATGCTGACATTATTTTCCACCAAAGTGAACTCCCCCCTTTGGAAGTACAAAAAAAAAATGAAGCATTCTTGATCATTTCTCAACACAAACGATAAGGGATAAAGAGGAATCTTCTAGATATTGGTTCTACCCTTAATGTGTGTAGTGTGAGCCTTTTGGATATGCTTGACATTGATAAATTGAACATTCAACCCGACTCTTTCTATCTTAATGGATTTGACAATGTCAAAAAGAAACCGCTCGGGGTGATTATTATACCCCTTCAAGTTGGAGTGGCCACATTAAATACACCAATCCATGTTATGCCTCATGGACTTTCATGTAATCTTATCTTAGACAGATCGTGGATTCATGCAATGAATGGTGCCTTCCAAGCTTCATCGAAAAATGAAATACATTTTCAACAACAAAGTATACACCCTTGACAATGGTCTTGAGCCTTATAGTGTCTTAAAACTTGAGAAATACAAAGACAATCCTTTGCACACATCAAAATCAACCACACAAGTAGAAACCAATCAACAAAAAGACAAACAACAACATATTGAACAAGTCACGAAACTATTAGAAGATGATTGGGGCTCTTTGGATTTTGAACATGAATTCATGGGCGAGTACAAGATCATATACACAGATTCAAATAGGGGAAATGAAAAAGAAGATGACCCTTCGAAAAAATCCACCTCAACCACTTTAGACAACAACACAAACTACACAACCACCTTTGACAATTCTTATCACCAACCACCAACCAATCCAAAAGCAATGAAAAAGATTTATGAAAAAGGGTATGAGCTTATGAAACAACTTGTCTACAGTGGAAAAGGATGTGGTGCTAATGAACAAGGTATTCACAACCCTATAGACCATATCACACAACAAACCACTCATGGTCTTGGTTATTTCCCTTTGATAGAAATTGTCAAGCCTTTAATCAATGCCAACACTCTCACATCACATTCTTCTAAACCAAATTTCACTGTAAAGCATCCTAAACTAATCGACACTAGTGGTCCCCATCATTCTACTTTGCAAACAATAAAACAAACACCTACACCTTCGCTTAATGTCAATGTCAGTTCGCAAAATGTTAATGATTTGAATTCGTTAGATTTTACACCCTCCTATAGTGGAGAGAACAAAATATCACAATCTAAAGAGTCTTGCATAGATATGACACCTAATACTAAGCAAGGGGTATCTTTGTCACAAACTACAGGACCACCTTCTACCATCGATTGAGAGGGTATCTTGTCAAGACTTCTCCAAGATCACTTGATCACCCTTCCCCCTAGAACTCATAAGAAATTATATTACAAGACTTCATTTTTCACCTATCATAGAGCTCATGGCCACTCCACTAATGAATGTAAGGCTTTGAGTAGTAAAATCCAACATTTTAAGGAGTTTGGTGTTCTTCCTTATGTGGGGGGCACATAATTCCTCTAATTGATATTGATTTTCACTCTTCCTTGCATCTTATCAACCATTTTGGCTCACCCTTGTCCTGCACTAAGTGGGGGCAACGGGTTATGTAGCCTTGTCCTCATATGTCACTTGTCATTGCCTCCTTTGGCTAGTCGTTAACCTTTCATGAATATATAAGAGCAAGCTTGGGACATGGACAATGTGCCTTAAGTTGGCTTGCATGCGACATACTCCCCTTTTCATGATGTAGCTTCTTGAAAACATATGACCTGGCATAGGTCTTTTCGAGTAATCTCTCATGTCCTCTTCTTCTACTTTAAAGAAATTTCTCACAATACTAGTGTTTGCAACCACTTTAAAGTGGGGGCATACATCACCACTCACATTTCATTATGCGATTTCTTTCTTCTTACGATGCATCCTTTTCTTGGTGGAGTCATTGGGCTTGATTCCCTCCAAGAGTGTGATACTTCTTTTGACACATCCTCTCTTGGAAACATTAAGTATGATGTTCCCTAAGATGAGACCTTGCATGAACAAAAACAAAATCCCTTTGAGCACACCTTACACTATTTCCACTTTTACAACAATTTTTATATGGCCACCTTGCATAATACAACTTGCATGCCTATGGTGCCATCCTGTTTTTCTATCAGTGTCAAGCATACAAATTTTTTCTTACCTCATAGAGCTCGAAGATCACTTTTGTGTCACTTTATTAAAGTTATCAAGAGGTATAAATTTGGTATGGTTAAGAAGGAAGCTCATTCTGAGGCACAACTTTCTCCATAGCCACCTATGTGTTTGTGAGCACATTGATGAGTTTAGTTTATGGTTCAATTTTGATAGATTTTGTTATCCATTTGATGCAATTGTCATAGACTTTGATGCTTGGATGTTAACCTTTTTTTAATGATATTTCCCCAAAACCATAGACATTGGGCATAAGCTTATTTTCATAACCTTTAAATGGCATTGACATGCTATATGAACTATCTATGTTAATTTTAAATGTGGATTAATGAATGTCACTTTAAGATAGTTACAAATATGTAGTTATTGTGTGTACTAATATTGTCATGCAAATATAATTAGAGGCCTACAATTGAGGAAGATTTCATAGGCTAGTCATTCGCCATAACAATCAAAAAGGTGATCATTCAAAGAGGGAAGACTTTCGACGACGAGTGATTCCTCATTCAAATCAAAATTGTAGCCACCTTGTAAATGGTCTTAATTGTCTGTTGAACAAATATAGGCATTACTACTATGCTAAATTTGTGTTCAGGTAAACATGCTTGACCAGATTCCACGCATGTGTAACCGCCTCTCCACTTTTTATGCTTTCCTTAAAGTGGTGCCCTCTTGATCTATGGGAGTTGACCACCTTACTAGGTGATTAGTTAGTAGCTTCTTTTCCCATAAATAAGACTCAGATGCTCCTTCTCAGAAGGTTGCTTAATCTGATGATGTACTCACATTCTTAGTTTTTTAGTAATACAATCATGTTGCTCGATTGTACTCATGTTTTCCAATGAATAAAATGAAGTTATAAGTTTGTGCATATAAGTTTACATTTGTTTTAAGGGATACTCATCCAAGAGGGCCCACTTGGTGAGTATTTCATCCCTTAGTTTAGTTACTTATTATTTTTTGTTCAGTAATTAGTTAAGAATCTGGCACTGTATGTTCCGACAACCACTAGAATTCCATTATGTGACTATTCCTATAGCCAAAGAAGATAGAGTATTTTCTTGTTTGTTCGCTTAGATTTTCATTTTTGTCATGCATTTCAACTTAGTATAGTTATTGGTTGATGCTCAATACTTATGTTATTTCCTTCGAAGCAATTTACTTTCAACATTGTGTCTTTCTTAGTTGTAGGATGAATATGGCTACTTTGGATTCCTAGTGCACATACTATGCTGACCCATTTCAAGTTTACATCCCTGGGTTGACAAGTTAAATGCACCTTCATGATGATTGAGATAGCTATTCAGGTTAGATGTCCAATCTCTGAATCACAACTGTAAGGGCGAGTAAATGGTGACTCCCTAACATTCCCAAGAATAGTTGCTAGACCAAAACAACTTCCACAAGAGAGATTATGGCAAGAAATCTTGCTTCACAATGCAAGATTGATTAATGGTTGAATATGCTTGAATAAGCTTTAATTGATTGAATTTCATTGATACAAATGTACATGAGATGTAGGATTAGACAAGATCATGACAAGTGTCTTAATCCTATGACATGAGACAACTAACAAACCAACTACCTAGGAATCAAGCAATACTAGCTAGATAAGATAAGTTCTAGAAAATCCAACTAAGACTTCTAGAAATAATCTTTTATCCTAAGTAAACTTAACATATGAATATGTCCCCTAATTACCTAGTAAGTGAATAAGCTAGGTACAAGACATTTATTCACACCAACACCCCCCCTTAAGTGCAAATTAGGGAGAAGATTATTATGCAAACTATGCAAAGACTATGACTATGGGTCCTGGCTATGAGGCCATGTTAGGTACCCATTTCTAATGCAAATGCAATCAATGCAATCAGTCTCTCACAAGAGAAGAAAAAGAGAAAACCCAGTGGGACCAAACTCCTCTCCAAAAGACAGAAAAACAAAATAAATCAAACATGATGTATGGAGGACTCAATGATACCCCCCAAGAACTACATCCATCATGTATATACAATCAATGACCCCCTCATTGCATGAGAGGGAAATAAAGAGATAAGATATCCCCCCATAATGAAGAATCACCTGCAAATATGGGTAATGTCTGAAGACAAAACATAATCCAATTCCTACAAACAATGTTTCTCCCCTTAGGAAGAAGATACACTGAATACAATTACAAGAATGCTTCCCATTTTGGATAGGAATTGGTAGGAATCCATATGTATGAAGATTGTGTCTCTAAAATCTGCTCATGTGTTGCCAAGTTCTTGGATGAAGAAGATGCCACAATCCAATCAAGTACATGCCCAATCACAACAAACTATGACAAACCATGAATAAATGGAAACTGATCTTGAACAAACTCCAAAGAAAAATAAGAAGTGACAATAGTGGATCCATGATTATCATCAAATAAGAGAGATGGACCCTCAAATTGGTCCTCCAAATCTGAAATGTGAGACTCCACAAACAAAGAAGCAATGCCTGTCAAATCGGAATCCCAATCAGGAAGACTATCAGATACCTATTGTAATGAATCATGCTAGAAGTAATCAATGAATCATCAACAAAAGATGATTGTGTGATCTCAACTAGAGAAGTAGGAGTTGCAGGAGAAGTCTCTGGATCATCAAGATGCTCAAGTTTTGTATCATATTCAATCTCCTCTAAGGTTTCATCACCATAGGGTATGTTGTCAACATCATCAAGTGGAATGGGGCAATCTAAAGTACGATCATCTGGGAATAGAGGCTTGTGTGGATCTCCAAAAATCTCTCAAACTTCGGTCCAAACTGTGCATGGGCATGACATGTCTGAGAATACCTTATGATAGGTCTCATTGAAGATGCTTGCATTGAAGGTAGAACCAATCAATCCTATGATGCGATCATTATTATTACCCCAAACTGACTTCTTATATGTTTTTTTTGGTTCAAGAATGAGTCCATAAAGATGAGTCAAAATATTTAGCCACCTACAATGTGTTATGATGCCTTTTTTCCACGACTCATAATTATCCCTAGTTAGAACTATTACAAAATGATGAGTTGAATAATCCATTATTACAATGATGATATACTTATCAAATGATAAAATATGAGATCAACATATACAATATATCTGAAATGAAGTACAATGATCAAAACAACACTTTCCCAACTGCCAAAATATCCAAGTATCCTTCAGTAGACCCACCAAGCAAAATTTGAAATCACAAAATACTTGGCACAAAATCTGGAAAAATTGCATGCATGAATAGATGGAGCTCCTCAATACCTTTCCAACGCCACAAGAATCGTGAGAATCGGAGATCGTGGCAAGAAGTTACAAGCTCGGGAGCCAAAATACATGATCTGACTTCAATCAGCAAAAAATGGTACCAAACAATAATTTTTTTGAAAAATAACTTTACCACTAAAAAATTGAGATCTTCAGCTTTCCGGTGATATTTCGTTTCAAAATTTATGCCTTTGTTTGCAAAAGTTGTGATAAAATGAAAAAAATGATTATTTTGGGCACTTAAGAGACTAAGCAAGGGCCAAAAATTCGACCCACACTTATTATGGTCGGATTTTCCTTTAATAAAAACTTTAAAAAAACTTTCACCAGTATAATGAGATAGTCGGCATATTGTATAGTCAGCATGTTAAAAAACTTTATTACAAAGTTTGATATATATATAAAGACAACCGATTAAAAACAAAACTTTATGCCGATGGTGAAAAGAGTTATAAGAACCTTCGTACTAGCTTTGATGTGATAGCATGTAAGAAGCGACGGATGTGACCCGCGTAGTACGCAGAAGGAATATACCATTATTTTTATGCCGATTTGACCCTACGTACTAGCGGATATGACCTGTACAATCCGCAAAATATATTCCGCCAAGGATTTGTATAAAACCCCAAATAAATTTTGAATAAATATTGTACGAATTGCAATAATTTTTCTCCAAAATTTTTTGCAAATATTTTGCCCGAAAAATACAATAAAAATGCTGCAGAAATTATTTTTTGAAATATTTTTTCTGCAAAAATAAAATATTCCAACCTGGGGCCATACGGCCTACCAAGGTCAATTTTTTTTTCGTCTCATAAACAAATTTTATCGAAAATGGATGAATTTCTAGTCAAAATTAGTCCGCGAGGCCTTCCGAGTGCAATGGTGATGCAGATATGGGCTCAAAGTGCTCTGAAAAACCAGTGATCTCGTGGATCAGCTACTCTTCACACTTTTTCAAACCCTTCATAGATAAGCCAAAACATATCCAAATTTGATGAAATGAAAGACAAACCTGACTTTCTTCGACACCCTGGATTCAACCGTGAGGTCAATGAAACCCCAATCTGTATCCAACAAAATCTTCAAGACAACATGAAACCCTCATATCTGGGAAGGAATCTGCAAGACTGGAGCTCTGATACCATGTGGGAGTAAATGGTGACTCCCCAACACCCCCAGGGACAGTTGTTAGACCAAAAAAACTTCCACAAGAAAGAGAATGGCAAGAAATCTTGTTTCACAATGCAAGATTGATTAATGGTTGAATATGCTTGAATAAGCTTCAATTGATTGAATTGCATTGATGCAAATGTATATGAGACGCCTTAATTATAAAGGCAAGGTTGAGATGTAGGATTAGACAAGATCATGACAAGTGTCTTAATCCTATGACATGAGACAACTAACAAACTAACTACCTAGGAATCAAGCAATACTTGCTAGATAAGATAAGTTCTAGAAAATCCAATTAAGACTTCTAGAAAGAATATTTTATCCTAAGTAAACTTAACATGTGAATATGTCCCCTAATTACCTAGTGAGTGAATAAGCTAGGTACAAGACATTTATTCACACCAACAATTCTTAGTATACCCCTCATTTAGGAAAGTAATGACCCCCCTATTCTTTTGCCAATTCTATGTAAGATGGTTGATAGTGAGTTGATATTGTATGCATAGAGGAAGGAGGAGAGATGCTAATGGGAGATTCCTTCCTAACAATCTTGATCTATTCCAGATAGTTGAGTATTAGAACCTACCAAGAGATGAAAAAGAAGAAGAGCCACATCCCTTTGTGGATACATTTCCAGATCTGACCAGTTCTAAAGTTTCCTCTGAAGATCAGAATCTGATTGAGAACCCCTTTGCTTTGGAACTTCATCAGGAAGGCATGGGTGATGAAAATAGAAACAAACCTAACCAACCAACTTTTCCTTTCCCCATTTCTCATTAGAATGAAGTAGATAACCTCAAAAATATCCCTGCTTCAGTCCTTCCTAAGTTCTATGGACTTGTCATAGAAGATCTTGATACATTTTTGTTTGAGTTTGATATACTCTACAGGAGTTATGACTATACCACTGATGCCCATAGGCTTAAGCTATTCCCTGCCACCTTGAAAGAAGTTGCATTAAGATGGTTCATGAGCCTAGGCAAAAATACTGTGGAGACTTGGGAGGACATGAAGACAAGGTTCCTTGATAAATACAAGGAGTATTGCAAGGGTAGTGACATGAAAGGAGATGACATTTTTAGGATGCAACAAAAGGAAGATGAGAGCCTGGAAGATTACATTTCAAGCTTTCTATTTTTCCTATAGAAATCTCCACACCATACACTCAATGAAGAATCACAGAAGCTACTTTTCTTAAGAGGAATTAATGACAGCTGCATAGATGCCTTGGACATGATGGGAGGAGGAGATATCACCCAAGTTCCTTGGGAGGACATCAAAAAGATGTGTCAAAACTATTCTAGGGTAGCTTCAAAGAAAGGGAGAGCTTACCAATCCTCCATGGGTAAGTCATCTACTAGTGGAGTCTCAAGGATGAAGATTACTCACTTACTGGCAGAATTCAATCAAGAAATCATAAACAATCTGGCTACTCAGTTGGATACAGTTCAGGCCAAGAAGAAACAAGAGGAGGCAGAGGCAATGTTGGAAAAATATTGCCCTCATTGCAGACAAAAGAAGGACTGCAGATGCAAGATGATAGCTAATATTGACAGCAAGCAAATGACACCTGAGTTTAAGCCAATCCAGGGTGAAGATGATTAAGTCTACTATGTTGCACAAAGGAGGCCATGGGCTCCAAGACAAGCTATGCCACCAGATCCACTATCTTTTGTTGGGTCATATTTCAAATCTTATTCATCTGGCAACCAATGGCAACCCCCATATCCATCCAATTATAGAGGATATCCACTACATCCTTGGAATAACCCTCCAAATGCTTGGCCCAATCACCAAAACTCTCCACCCCAATGGTAGCAACCTCAGGGAAATTGGAAGCAGTTTCAAGGAAATTGACAGTCACCTCCAAGAAACTACCAACAAACATCTCAATGGAGGGGAGGATAGTAATGGCCAAAACAAACAACCAATAACATGCAGCCACCTTCTCAACCCCAACAACCTGCTATAATGCCTCCTCCTACTAGTTCAAGTTCAAATTCATCTAAACCTACTCAACTACCAGCTCAACCCACACCTAACCCAAATAATAAACCACAACAGCAACTGATATACTCTGTTGATCCAAATAAATTCCCTGCATATGTTGTGAGTGTAAGTGACATCCACTTACGTTCAAGAACTACTTTTCCAGCTCCTTCCACGCCCATTATCACTGAGCTTCTTGTGAAAGAAGAGGTGCCTCTGCATGTCCCCATTCAGCCAAGTGCACCTAAAAATCCTGAACCAGTCCTAGTCAAGCAGACTGAACTAGAACCACCATTTCCCCAGAGGTTGGAAACTATGAAACAAAAGAAAGAGAAGGACACAACTTTTGACATTTTAGATCAGTTGAAGCATATATGTGTCCAAATACCTCTATTTCAGGCCATAAAAGATGTTCCCACATATGGAAAAGAAATCAAGGAAGCGTTCCTTAAGAAGCCAAGCAGGAAGAAGAAAGACCCCACTACAGTTCATGTGGTGGGACAACTAGTTGACATCATGCTTGGGAAAGTGTTGTTCCCAAATATAGTGACCCAAAGAGTCATGTGGTAGGAGTTGTTATAAATGAGATCCAAATAAGGAATGCTCTGATTGATTTGGGAGCAGCAATAAATGTAATGACTAAGGACATCCTGCAACAACTAAATGTTGCAAGCATAAGACCTACTCCTACTATCCTGCAGCTTGTTGATAGTTCTATTGTTAAACCTGATGGTATAGTAGAAGATCTTGTGGTAACTCTAGACTCTTGGGAGTACCCAACATATTTTATGATTCTTTCTCGTAAGGCCACACTAGGCGGGTACCCCATTATTCTTGGAAGGCCATGATTAGTAACAACAAACACCTATATTGGATGTTGGATATGAGACCTGACCATTTTTGATGGAAAGAGCACCAAAATGCTTGTTCTCCACCCTCTTGTTCGGCCATCCCATGATAGGAATGATCCCATATGGCCACATGCTGGTGAAGAGGCCAAGGAAGTTAATTTTATGGCCAGACCAGACCATGTCATGAGGAGATGTGAGGGAAGATGAGACATATGATATTTTGCATGCATGCCACAATTAACCCTATGGAGGAAATTTTGCAGCCAAAATGACAACAATGAATATTTTGAACACAATATATTACTGACCCACACTCCACAAGGATGCGGGGAGATATACAAGGAAGTGTGACAAATGCCAGAGAATGGGCCGGCCAAGCAAATCTAATGAGATGCCACTTTACCCCCATGTAGTAATCACTCCATTTGATATGTGGGGATTGGATTTTGTAGGACCCATTGATCCTCCATCAAATGGTAAATCCTATATCTTGGTATGCATTGATTATGTAACCAAGTGGGTAGAAGTTAAGGCCATGAAACATGCAAGAGATAATAAGGTTGCATAATTTCTTAATGAAGAAATTTTCACACGGTATGGGGTTCCAAGAGAGATAGTGATTGATCAAGGGGCTCAATTCACTTCAACCCTTGTTACAACACTGGTCAATGAGTACAACATTAGGCACAGGAAGTCTACTCCTTATCACCCTCAGGTCAATGGCCAAGTTGAGGTGACCAATAGAGAAATTGAAGCCATTCTAACCAAAACAGTGTCTATCCATAGAAAGGATTGGGCAAGTAGGCTACCAAAAGTTGTTTGGTCCTACAAAACTACTTGGAAAACAACTACAGGATTCACTCCATTTGAGTTTTTGTATGGAAATACAACTATGATGCCCATTGAATTTGAGCATAAGACTCTTAGGACTACAATAGACTTGGGGATGAATATCTTTGAGGCACAAAGGGACATAATCATCCAGCTGAATGCTTTGGATGAGATGAGGAAGGCAACCTTGCATCACATAGAGGTAGTGCAGAATCAGAGAATAAAGTGACATGAAAAATTCATAAAGGATAAGAAATTCCAGCCAGGTGACTGGGCACTTCTCTATGACTCAAGGTATCAAGACAATGCAGGAAAATTGCAGACAAGGTGGCTAGGACCATATGAGGTTGCTAAAGTATTTTCTAATGGAGTTGTTCATCTCACTACCATTGACCCTATTAGATTTAAGCTTATTTTCAATGGTCATCACCTCAAATTGTATCACAAGCCAACTTCCAAGGAGGAATTCCTGCAACAATTCACTCATCATGCAATACCTGAACTTCCTGCAGCCGAAGGAAGCTGACCTAGTGTCCCTCCTTCTAGCTAACTAAGGTATGTAACTTGTCATAATAAAGACTTCCACTTTTGTGGGGGTCCACTTCTTCACCCATCCACCCATCCATATCCACCTTTCTCTCTCTTCCATCATGCCACCATCATTTCACTTCATTCCATTCCATCTCATTCCACTCCACTTTCATTAATTTATGAACTGATTTCTTAAAAACTGACTGGTACTTTCTGCATAATCTTTGCAACAAATCTTCCATGAATTTAGGTATGTGCGCATCAATTTGTTATATCTTAATTATCTTTTAGTAGATTCAATTAATTGTTGTACATTAATATGGACGTTCTCCATAGCATGTAATTATTCCCTACCCCTGTCAAATCATCATTACCACCTCGCATGTGAGGAAACATGAGAAAATTTAGGCTGGGGGGAAAAGTGTGAATGCCATGTCTGCGTGTCTGTCCATATTGGTTCACGTCAGAAAAGTTTAAATTATTGAGCCGATTTGAATTCTGAGTGAGATGGCGGCTCGCATGAGTGAAACAACATCAAACGCCACCATTTTTTTTTATCATAAGCCTTCATTTATTACTCCTTTACTACCTTTATTGCTCTTGTCATAATATTAAGCCAAAAAGGTAAAATTTAGATGACACTGGCATTGGAAATTTAGTAGCGTTGTAGGAAGGAGGATTTTAGCTTTCAGACGAACATTGCAAGAAGAGAAAATTTGTAGAGAAATTGTTTGATTGCAGACAACTAAACAATGGGAGGTGGGTTAATTCGAAATGAACCCACGGTTCATGATGTATTACTATAGGATGCACCTTGCCTAGTTGAGTTCAGAAATTGTGGATGGTCAAATTATTTCTTGAAGCTGAATGGTTTTAATGAAGACGTTGTGTTGGAATTTTCCCAAACATTTTTTGAAGGAAAAAGCCATGGTAAAAGGGTTGGAGGTCATAGCTACCGAAGAGAGGATTGCAGAATTTATAGGGTTGTCTACCAACAGTGAAAATTACCCTGCTACTAGAGATTCTAGGTCAGCTAGGGCTGAATTTACAAAACCTGGTGACCCTCCATTGAGTGTGGACAAACAAGGTGCGAAGAGAATCTCTTTGCCTGAGCCATGGAATTAAGTAGCTATTTATGTTGTGAAGTACATTACCTGTGAAGGTCTTCATTCGAATCTACATTTGTGCATTTCAAACTCCTGAATCACATGAGGAATGGGAGAAGAATGAATGTGCCAAACATGTTATACCACCTTCTTACAATCATGGCGGCCGAGACCCAAAAAGGTAGGGATAATTTTGCTTCCCACCATTGTTTGATCAAATTGTTAGTTGAGAAGTCTCTGCATGATGTGTCTAATATGACTTGGGAAGTATTCTTGAATATTGATCAAATTAGACCAGAGCGTTTGTGACCTATGGTTTTGCCTCAACGTCATAGGGTTAGTAGGAGAGAGAAATTTTGGAGCCACTCCTGGAGCCTCAACTTTTGGCGTGATCCCTAGTGTAAACCCTCTTGCAGCTAAACAAACCATATAAATTAGTTCTTCTAAGACTGAACATTCAGAAAAAAGAAAGTTCCTCTCCAGATTCTGATGATCTCTTCGCATCCTAATGGGAACTGGGGCATAGAAGAAGGAGGCATAAATAAGAAAGGGAAAAGCTAAAAAGAAAACGACAGAAAAAGAGGTGTCAAGCTCTAAGAAATGGAAGGCTGACACTTTTCTTCCTGCAGCAAAAGAAAAACATGAAAGCCCTCCTAGAAAATCAAGACCAGCTGGGCCAAACTTTGGTGTATCTCCAGAGGGAATCCCTAAGCCTAGAGAAACATCATTGGAGGATACATAAGCTCCAATGGGGTAGGTGAATGTTGAGGAAAGGGACATATTTTAGGAAGCAACAAACATAACGTTGGCAGATCTTGCTGACATTGCAGAACAAGTTGAAATCCAAGAGTATGAGGAAAATCAGGAGCTCCTACAACAAGAGAAGAAGCAAGAGCAAGAACTAGAGGGCCTGCAGCCAGAACTGAGAGAACAGTCAACACCCCTGTAGTCAGAATTGGCTGAACAAACATAATCCCTGCAGCTGGTGCTATATGAGGAGCAAGCAAAACTGCTAGGATTTTTTTTGGTAGGAATACATAGGCCATTTGATTCTTCAATGCACATGGTAGCCATGAAATTATGGAAAGAAGTGCAAAGGAGGGAAGAAGAATGGAAGGAGGAGAAACGCAGGCTAAAAAGGGAAATTCAAAAGAGAGATGAATAGATTGAACATAAGAATGAAGAAATTGCTGCTTTAAAGGAAAAGGTGGATAATATGGCAGCCTTAGTACCTCATATCTTAGAGTGTAGGACTCCTCCAAGGGTCTATGCTCTATATTTGAAGGAGAAGCATCTTTAATTTACACTAGCAAGGATTGTTTCAGGTTCAAATCCTTCCATTGAGACTCCTCTTGAATTTTGTAATGCTTATCAGATTGCTCCTCCTAAAATGAAGAATTTATTGTGTGAATTATATTTTCATAATTATGTTATGACCCAAGACCATGATTGGAATCCATTGTTGTATGTTGGATATGTCCAATTAAGGGCATTTATGTCTTGGATACAAAATGAAATTAGTTGGGGAAAACAGTTCAAGACTTACAGGAAAATTGAATCCAACACTCCCTCGTCCATCAAGGCTGAATCTAGAAATCTAGGAGACATTTTCAAGGATTGGCAAATAATTCTTTATCAACCAAGCTATGGAAATAGTATCCTATATGAGAGAGAAGCAATTTATAAAGAATATGAGGAGGTAGCAAAAACCACAGGGGAATCTATAATGGGATACCTGTCACAAAGGTGGAACAACCTAACTGATGAATTGAAACAAGTTGATCCTCACTCTATGCAGAACTATGTTGTAGCACTCAAGAGAGTTGATAGATATATACAGATTGGAAGGATGAAGGGACCATTTTGGCTTCCACTGACTTTTCAGCCACCTATCCTACTGTGTCTTGTGCCAAATTTTAGGTATTACCGATATGATATAGTTGTAGAGAGACAAAGATGGAGCAAGTTGGATAGACATTAAGGGTTCTATTGGGACCCTAATTCACGCACAACATAAATTGATGTAGGACAATTGGTAGTTGCAAATTTCAGGGTTTTGACCAAGGAAAAGAACAACTCTTCCTCTGCTGGAGGACCAACAAAACCTTAGGTTGCGGGGAGTGATGAGTCTAGTTTATGGTTCAATTTTGATAGATTTTTTTATCCATTTGTTGCATTTTTCATAGACTTTGATGCTTGGATGTTGACCTTTATTTTATGATATTTCCCTAAAACCATAAACATTGGGTATAAGCTTATTTTCATAACCTTTAAATGACATTGACATGCTATATGAACTATCTATGTTAATTTTACATGTGGATTAATGAATGCCACTTTAAGATAGTTACAAATATGTTGTTGTTGTGCATACTAATATTGTCAAGCATATATAATTAGAGGCCTACAATTGAGAAAGATTTTTCCAGCTGGTCATTTGCCATAACGGTCAACAAGGTGATCATTCAAAGAGGGAAGGCTCTCAATGGTGGGTGATTCCTCATTCAAATCAAAATTGTAACTGCCTTTTAAATGGTCTTAATTATCTATTGAGCGAATATAGGTATTACTGCTGTGCTAAATTTGCGTTCAGGAAAACATGCTTGACTAGATTTTGCACATGCATAACCGCCTCTCCACTTTTTTTGCTTTCCCTAAAGTGGCATCTTCCTGATCTATGGGAGTTGACCACCTTGCTAGGTGATTATTTAGTAGCTTCTTTTCCTATAAACAAGACTCAGATGCTCCTTCTTAGAAGGTTGCTTAATTTGATGATGTTCTCGCATTCTTAGTTTTTTAGTAATACAGTCATGTTGCTTGATTGTACTCATGTTTTCCAATGAATAAAATGAAGTTATAAGTTCCTGCATTTGAGTTTACATTTGTTTTAAGGGACACTCATCCAAGGGGGCCACTTGGTGAGTATTTCATCCCTTCGTTTAGTTAGTTATTATTTTTTGTTCAGTAATTATTTAAGAATTTGGCACTGTCTATTTCTGTAGTCACTAGAATTCCATTATGTGATTGTTCTTGTAGCCAAAGTAGACATAGTAGTTTCATGTTTGTTCACTCATATTTTCATTTATGTCATGCATTTCAGCTTAGTATTATTATTGGTTGATGCTCATCACTTATGTTATTTCCTTCAAAGCAATTTACTTTCAACATTGTGTATTTCTTAGTTGTAGGATGAATATGGCTACTTTCGATTCCTAGTACACATACTGTGCTGACCCATTTCAAGTTTACGTCCCTAGGTTGAAAACTTAAATGTACATTCATGATGATTGAGATAGCTATTCAGGTTAGATGTCTAATCTATGAGTCACAGTTGGAAGGGCTTAGTTGTTAAATCATTGTAGGATACCAATACACATACCAACCGAGTGTATGTTTCTCACCTTTTGGGCCTTCTTGCCCGGCGGACAACCATAAGTTTTGTAGTCCCAAAGTGAGTATGAATTTTATTTTTGGACAAACAACCTAGATCTAATCCACAACGTGTTGGATAAATGATCGAATCTTGATCCACCTTTTCATTTTCACTTTTCTCTTCTTCTTAAGTTCTTGCCATTGCATGATTGTGTATCTTGATTTGCTACATATCATTCACCCTTGTGTGTTTCCTTTTGCACTCATGTCAACTTGACTTAGGATCTTATATCTTGGGGGCTTGACCACCTTCTCATTCTTTGTTATCCTATGCCATCCACATTGGTACAATTGGACTTCTCTTGAATGTCTACTTTAGTGTGAGTTTGAAGCAAGTTCATCCTCTCACTAAAGTGGGATCTAAATGTACCATAGAAAAAAGGAAACTTGCTTGATTTGGGGAATAATTGATGATAAATTAGACTTAATGAGGCCTTGATTTGGTGTTCTAAGGTGTTTTACACATCCACACTAGATCTTGGACCCTTGCAAACTGAATAAAATGCATTTATTGATGTCTTTTAAAGGTGTTGTGAAAGACTTTCATTCTTTTCTAGACTTAATAAACCCATTTTTCCTTAATTTAACATTATAAAATATATTTAATTGCATCCTCGCATCAATCTAGAAGGATTTTAAACTAAACTTAACCTTAGTCTAGTGTTGTAATGTGTCCTACACATTCACATTGGATGTTGTGCATTCCTAGGCTGTATGGACCTCATTTTAATGTTGTAAAGTGTATTTAATTGCACTTTCACATTGAATTTTGTGTCCCAAGCCCTAATTGACCTTTACATCATCATTAATAGGGCCCTATGACCCCATATTGTGCATCTTGAGGCTTAATTTTATGAAATACCCGACAAAGTCACCATATAAACCTGATTTCCTCATTCCCCAACAACCCAGTTGGAAAATGGTCCCCTCTAGGATTAATTTTCCATCTGTGGTGAATGATTCCTTTCCAAATGGGATTGATTCACCCCAAGATTGCGAATTAGTCCCATTTGGGTCATTTTTGGGGCTTTGAGCAAGAAATTTTGGAATTTAAGTTTTATTTTTCTTCATGTTGGCCTTGGGGATCCAATTTATGAGAAATTAACGTGAATTGTCTATAAAGTCAAGTCTATAAACCCTAATTTACATCTCTCTTAACTCATTCACAACTCATTCATCATCCTTCTTCTTTCAAGTCAAGGAAGTTAGGATTTCATCATTGCAAGACATCAAGATAACTTCCTAAGACATTCAAGGGAAAATTCTTCATGTTTTGTTGCAAACATTCAAGATCAATCTTCATGGAAAGGTAATAACTCCATTGTTGCATGTTTCATTACATTATTTCTCCATTTTGATTTAATTACCTACAAAGGGGTTTGACCAAGGCAATCCCCCTTGCCCTAATATTCAACATTTCTCTCTCTTGTCTTGTGTGTTTGTAAATTTAGGCATCTTGAAGACTTGGAAATAATTGAAGATCAAGTTGTAAAGTTTTTTAAGACACCTTCCTATTGACCAAGGCAAAATATCAACAAAAATTCACTTTCAAGTCTAGAAATCAGACTTTCAAAGGCATAGACCTATCAAGAACCGAAGTGAAGATCAAAGACTTCAATTTCCACTTTTGGATTTTCAAAAATTAAAAAGTGGACTGATTCACCATGGATGGTGAATGAGTCCCACTTCCAAGCTTGAACAGTGTTTTCTACAATTTTGGATACCCATTTGTCTGAAATGGGCTCTGAAATAGTTTCCCAGATTTGGGACTAATTCGCCCAGAATGGCGAATGAGTCCCACCAGGCCTAAAAATCAAGATCAACAACATTCCAAAAGTTATTTTCAATCTCCATCAAGATCTCAGGTGCACACATTCAGTTTCATCCATTTTTGTTACAATTTACTATTCATTTCTAGGTGTTTTTGCATTACACAATGTGTTTTCAAACACTCTACATTTCCTTAGTTTCCATTCATTAATAAATATATTTTATTAGCTTGTTGCATTTAGATCATTGCATTTAGAAATATTTTCATTGTACTTGCATTATTTTGAGTGAACCACTGATATTTTGGTGTGGGATATATCTCTTTCCTTTAGGTGAAAGACCTTGATTGAGCAAAAGAGACATAGCATTCCACACCCTAAAATATATGGTTCACCATTGTCACGATCAGGTAGGTGCCTATTAAAATCACAACAATATACTCTAAAAATTCTTCTAACATCTTTATTTTTTACATTATTCATCATGCAAGTGTGCTAAAGTTCTTCTAGTGAGCTTTTCTAACTGCCCTAGACACTTTCGAACCCTTTTGGGATACTTCACAAAGAAATGATACACTTCGTGAATAAATGGGACGCTTTGCGAAGAAACGAGACACTTTGTGAACAAAAGGGACACTTTGTGAACAAATAGGACTCTTTGCAAAGAAAGGGGACACTTTGCGAACTTTTTTCCAAGATCCTAAATTAACCTATAAATGCATTAAAAATCATTAAATAATTGCAAAATCACTAAGAAAAGGTTGCATAATTTACTCACCTCGTGATCCATCTCACCATGTGCCATCTGCTCTCGAAGCTCATCCAGTCGTGAAGGCGTGTAATCCCGTCTACTCGGCATCTTCTCATCTCAACTTGTCACTCTCAAAGCTACACAAAGGTAAAATGCAATAGTAAGTGAAAAATTACTCTCCTTTACCTCTTGTCACCTATTTTCATCCCTTTTACTCTTATGCATTAAAATAGGGTTATTTTCTCTTAAGAGTTAATAAAAATACGTTTTCTTCAAAACAACATAACGGGAGCTAGGGAACTCCATTTTCAACACTGTTTGAAGCATTGGAATCATGATTCCGCACCCAACATCATCAATCATCTATCGTTACATGGCATGGTACTTGTAAATTCCCTACGATATGATTGTTCCTTCTTTGACGTGGCTAGATCGCTACCTTGATTCCACCTCTGTAAAGCAAGCGGGATCAAGGGGGGCATACATCTACCCTCGAATTTGATTTCTAGAAGTTAGATAAAAGTATTTTTGGAAAATTAACAATTTTTTGTTGCAGGATGCGGTTCCTAATGATGTGGTTTTATAGATAACTACACGGGGGGCTTCATTCTCTTGCCTTTTGAACGAGTATCCTTTTGTGCAATAAAGTGTACTATTTAGAGTCATTTGAATTACATATGCATGTAGAGTCATATGGGCACTAAAGTGGGGGCTAAATGTGGCATAGAAAATTGGACACTCTTGGAAAAAGAGATAATTTCATGCTTAATTTGGACCTACTTTTGAGTACCCCTACATTAATCATTCTTCAAAATAAAATTTATAGGCCCCTAAGACCCATTATTTTTTATCTAGAGGTTTGTTTCACTTAAAAATCATACAAATCCCAACAAATAATACTTAATTCATTAATATCTCAAAACCCACCTCCAAAAACCACAAGTGGGACCCATTTGCCACCTTGGGCGAATGAGTCCCCTCTAGTGAGACCCATTTTCCAAGGGTGGCAAATGAGTCCCATTTGGGGCAAAATTCAATTTTGAGTGGGAATTTCACTGACGTAATGTAATTTTTCAGTGGATGTTGGCCTCTTAGGTCTAAATAATGAGAAAATTAGGTATTGATGCCTATAAATACACATTCTAGGTCATTTTTCACATCTCCTAGTCATTTTCACAAAGAAAATTCAAAATTCAAGTTGAGAATCTTCCACAAGAAGTTTCATTAGCATTTCTACAACAAAGTTGAAGCTTTTCGACATCAAGATAGGGTTTTTGCAAGTCTTCAAGCCCACTTCTCATTCAAGATCCAAAATTGCAAAGAGTTGAACATGGATGCCTATGGAGAATCATGGAGAAATCTAGGTTGAGGAGATGCAACTAGCCATCAAATCACACCTTATGACTTGTTTTCAAAGTGATTCCATCTTCCATTTTCACTCTATCTTTAGATTTAAGGTTTGCATAACATTTGCATGCCATTTAAATTAATTTGAAATGTTATATGGTTTCTTGGCTTGAAGTCTTACATCATTCAAATCACATTTACTTATCTTATTCTAGCACATTAGAATAGGGTTTTGTCTTACTTCAGATTTTCTTAGTCTTAGACACATTTAGGGCTAGGGTTTTATGCAGATTTTATCCATTCAAGGTTTAATTACCAAATTAGGGGTTTGACCAAGGAAAACCCCACATTAGAAAATAAATTTAAAGTTGTTTTGCAAGTATTTTTAGAGATTCAAATTCGGGTTTCCGTCAAGAAGTGTTGTGTAGGTGACAAAGTGCAGATCAGAAACTTGAATTTTTAGAAAATGGGAACATGAATAATTCACCATGGATGGAAAATGAGTCCCACTAGAGGTTCCTGACATAATAGAGTGTAGATTCCAGTATCCTTTTGGTAGAAACGGGATTTTGGGCAGAAACCCTGATCTAGGATTAATTCGCCCAAGGTGACAAAAGATTCCCAATCAGTCAAAAAGTCAAAATTTCTAGTTTTTCAGAGCATTTTCTAGTCTTCATCAGGTTTATAGGTGCACACACTTAGTCTTGTAATTTTTTGTTTTGTTCTATTTACATTTTTATTCATCTTTTTAGGTTATTTTGCATACAACACTGTGTTTTCAAACACTTCATATTTCTTAGGTTTTGCATAAGTAATCAATCAATTTTATCAGTTTGCTACATCTATATGATTTAATTTAGGCATATTTCCATTTTACTTTCATTAGTTTGAGTGAACCACCAATATTTTGTGTGGGATCTATCTCTTTTCCTTTAGGTGAAAGAACTTAATTGAGCAAGAGAGTCATAAAATTCCTAAACCACAAAAATATTTGGTTCACTAAGGTAGATGGGTAGAAGTTATATATGGAGATTTGGGTCCCTCATCATTCTTTGGGACTTGAGGGATCTTGTAGTACTTGGCTTCCATATTTTGGTAATAGTAAAATGGTTCAGGATCTCCATGGACTTTGACCTCTTGATTTTAATAGGAAAACTTGACACATTGATGGAAGGTGGATGTGAAAACTTGTGTTGAAATAATGGATGTTGAATCATCCAATGAAGGTGTGCACACTTCAAAGGATCTTTTCCAAGAATAAATTCAACCACACAGAAAGTTTTGCAACTAAGGGTATGCAAATGGAGATTGTTATTGATTCTAGAATATGAGATACAAATGTACATATGACTTGAATATATAGGCATGAGTGATATAAAAGATGGAATATGATGTTTCCAAGTGTCTTAATCACACTACATGTGACAACATGAAACCTTAACAACCTACCTAGGGAATGCTGACCTGATTTGAGATAAGTTCTAGAAAAGACAACTCATCTTCTAGAAGGAATCTTATCTCCTACAAACATGGAAATGGTTGTTACCCCCTTATTTATGATTTATTTAGTAATGCAACCTAGGACTAAATTATTAAATTAAGACCTAATTTAACTTATGCTAGTGTAATAAATAATTAATTACACTAAGACCCCCCCATAAGTGCAACTTAGGGAGGAAATGAAAAATGCAATGATTATGCAATAGATGATGGATCTCGACTACATGATGGCCATTTTAGGTACCCATTTACAAATGAGAATAAAAATGAAAAAAATCTCCCAGAATCGGAGAAAAGGGGAAAACCTAGTGGGAAGAAAACCCCTCTCCAAAAAGGAGATGAAATGCAGAAAAGTGATAAAAGATGGGAACGATGGAGGACTCCCAATACCCCCCAAGTACACCATCCATCACATGAATACAATACAATAAATATCCCCCCATAGGGAGGAAATAGAGAGACTATATAGCCCCCCCAGAACATGTGATCACCTGGAAAAATGGTAAGTGTATGTAGATAAAACAAGATCCAATGTCGACAAATAATTTGTCTCCCTTTTGGAAGAAACAAAACCAAGTGCAAGTGTAGGGATGCTTCCCATTCCATATAGGAATTGAAGGAAGGTAGGATGAATATAGATGATGCTGATGTCTTTGAAAATTACTCATGTGTCTCCTTGCCTGATGAAGATGAATATGCCACAATCAACTCAGGTACATGCCCAAACAATGAAGAAGGTGACAAACCAGGGCTATACGAAAACTGATGTTGAACAAGATTCAAAGACTGCAATACCAGATTGCCCCCCCATAATGAAGCGTCCTCAAAACCACTGAAAGAAGTTTGAAGCAACAAAGGTGTCCAAACCACATGTCTCCTGCTAGGAAGAAGCAAATCCAATGGTAGATGCTAAAGAAACTCCAACTCCTTAATGGAATGAGAGGGAAGAAGTTTGATACATGAAATATTTGAAGAGAAACCAAGTGCCTCCAAAGTAGTCTTAGGATCCCAAATCAAGGTTGAGACAAAGGAATGAGGAGACTCAAGAGAAATCTTCAAATTGGAATCTAAATAGAGGAGTGATATCCCCTCAAGAATTTCCTCCAAACCTGTAGAAGTAGCCAAGTCAGCAATCCCTGAAATGAAGCCATCCTGTGATGTCAAGTCTGGAAAACTAAATGTGTCCTAATGAATGATGATGGAAGCCTCAGTCAATGATTTTGGACAAGGAATCGCTAAATTTGAAGGGATACCAACTGTCTCTAATGGAGAAGAAGGAACATCTGAAGCAACCTTATCAACCTCTTCGGAAGATTCAAGGCAATCCAAACAAACAACCTCCTACATAGCAATATCATCATGGGTTACCTGATTTGAAGAATGACATTTTGAATCATGATCATTGGGAATGATGGGGTATTTGAATCTCCACATAGCTCCCAAATATTAGTCCAAAGGATATGAGGACAATCACAATGATCAATAGTACTCAAAACATCATAATCAACTTGCATTGAAATGATCTCTAAGACAGTATATTTGTTGCAACTCCAAGCAAATTATTGAATACCTTCACTTGGATGAGGAACTATACCATATAGATGTGGCAATAAATCAAGTGATTGGAGATGGTTGATGATCCCATCTCGCCATTGTTTATAGTTTCCCTTGTGCAACATAACCAAAGAAGGAGTATATGCAAGCCCCATAATGTACAATCAAATTTATCCAAAAATACAAAGACAATGACCTTCAACAGCAAATAGAAACTTCCAAATGTGATATGCAACTGAAGAGATGCCACCCAAATAAAAAATCCTTTTCCCAAGCTTCAGGATATCCAAGTTATTGAAAAAATGCACCAAATTAAAAAAAAATGCAAGAGTACCTAGAGTTGAAACTGATCAAAGTGACTAAACTGATGAAAAAAGCTCTGAATTACCTTCTTGATGTCGCTAGAATCACTGAATTTTGATAAACGGTTGCAAAGATATGAGATTTTAAGTCCATATTAGGGTTTTGACTTCAATTGACTATAGATTTTTCTAACAACAAAATTCTACAAAATGGATGTCACCACTAGAAAGTAGACAAAATCCTCTTTCCAACGGTATCTCATTTGTAGAATTTTGATACCCTGGTGAAAATTTATGAAAAATGAAAAAAAGGCCTATATTAGGCACTCAGTAGGCTAAAATAGTGCAAAAAATAAGCACCCAATCTTAAAAAAAGAGCCCCTGGGCGTTGATGTGACTGCGAGGTTAAATAGTTGGCAAAAAAAAAAGGTGCCTCTAGCCCTGATGGTGGCAGGGTAGAGCAATCAGGCAGAGTGGCCATTGAAGATTAGTGGCATTGCTTGGATAAAGTGTCCCCCTTGGTTGTTGATGGAGCCGAGGAAACACACGTGGGGTCTAAGAACTCTGATGGACAGTGGAGGCGACGATGGTTGGAGGGTTGACAAATGATCGATGGGAGGTGATCGTCAGTGGTTGTCGGCAGTATAATGTCAACACCGGTGGATGAGCTAAATGGTTAGTGGTTGTATTGATGTGACGGCTGACAAGGTACCTCCACTGCGCCGACCGAAAAAAAACCTTGTAAAACGTGGCCGACAAATCAACTGGTCTACAGAAATAGCCAATACAAGAAATTTTGATTTTTAATAATGCCTTAATGACAATTAAAAATCAATGACATCTTCAGAGAATCCTAGATTCTTTATTAGCTTGAGAGTATAGATATTCAAGCCTGCACCTCCATTCACCAAGACTCTTTTGACTTTATTCTTATGGACTAAGACTTCAAGATGGAGTGCACTATTATGAGATGGTTGAGTTGGGAAGTCCTAATCAAAAAATTTTAGGAGATGTGGCATGGTAATGTGTTCAACCATAGCTTGGAACTGGTCTATTTCAAGATCTGTGGGGACAGTGGATGAAGCTAAAGCTTTTTGTAGGATTTCCCTATGTGCTCGTGAGATTTTCAGTAACAACATGATGGAGATTTGGGAAGGGGTCCTTTTCAATTGATCCAAGACATTATAACCATCAGGAATTGACTTTGGATTGGTAGCAGATGTCTTGGGTGGTTGGGATGGTCCCATAATGGTAAATTTTCCACCATGTGTGGTGACTCCAAAGTCTGCTCTGGATCCTTTAATGCTGACAACGGTAACCCACTCATCTAAGGATGCAACAACATGGTCGTAAACATGGTTCACATTATAATACTTTGTCTTACCATTTTTGTTTCCCTTATTGTGATATGGCATCAGATTCATGTATATCTTTAGATCTTGATTTCATGTAGGTTGTTCAATGGTTATGGTTTTGTCATCGATGAGGTCTTGAATCAAATTCTTAAGTTGCATGCAACTGGCTGTTGTGTGTCCTTTTATTTTGTGGAAATCATAGAGTTGTTTCTCGTTATACCATGGTGGTTTAACTTGAGGCTCTTGATAATTGTCATAAATAGGGATCTTGATGAGATTTGCTTGAACTAATCATTGCATGACATACTCAATTGGTTCCCCAAGCGGTGTGTATTTACATTTAGGGGGATATTTCCTTAGGGGCAATCCCCCTTGATTGGTCAAGTTATTTATCACTTGATTGTTGGGTTGTTGTGATGATGTGTTGGCTTGTGTGTTGTTTTGGTTGTTAACCTATGGTTGTTGATATGATTGTGTGTTTGGGGCACTAATAATAACTTTGGCATCAACCACACCATCGTTAGTAACATTCTTGTTCTTTGCCCACGTGTGAGGTTTTTCATTATAACTTGTTGATGGACGGTTGTCTTGGTAAGTATATGTCCCCCCTTGTGTGATGAGGGCTCTTTCGATGTTGAGCACCTTGAGGATCAAATGGTCATATGTGGTGATGCATTGCATTTTCAAATGGAAGGACAAGGTCCCTTCAAGATTGGCGATGATAATATAGATTTTTTGTTCTTCTGGCATAGTCCACTTGCTCCTGTTGGCCTTGGATCGCCATCATTGCAAGAAGGAAGCAAATGTTTCCCCCTTGGCTTGTTTGAGATCGGATAGTTCTTCCAAACTTACGTCCATGCCTATGTTGAATGAATAGTTTTGTATGAACAAGTCCACAATTTCTTGGAACTTTTTGATTCCGAGAGGAAGGCAAGAGAACTATTCCATTGCTAGTCTAGACAAACTCCAAGGGAATAGTCGCATTAGATAAGAGTCATCGTATGCAACTTCCATACAGTGAACATGAAATTCCCTGATGTGATCTTCAGGGTTACCAGTCCCATGATATTTTTCAAACTTGGGTATTTCGAACCCTTGTGGGAATGGAACCATCGCGATGCTCCTATCGAACGGATAAAGGCACAAATTCCCTTGTGTTTTCGTTGTTTTTCCAAATTGTAGGTCTAGCACTTTTTGTGAGAGAAATTTGATTTGTGCAAACACATCATTTTGCGGATCGAGTGGGGGGATAAATGTGTTTTGAGGTGGTTTGATCATTTGAGTGACAAGTAGGTTGTCTTGCATGTTCTTGGGAGGATGTTGCATGCTTTGTTGTGCCACCAACACTTGTTGGTATGCCTACAATTGCTACTATACCAACAATGCTTGTTGTTGGGCTTGTAACTGAGTTGCTTGTTGTTGGGCTTGTAACTGAGTTGCTTGTTGTTGTGCTTGGTATTGTTGCGAGGCTTGTTGATAAGCTTGTTGAGCTTGATATTGAGCTTGTTGGGCGTCTTCTACGGCTTGGGCAACCTGTGCGGCTTGTTGTTGTTGCAATAAAGCTTGAGATTGCACTTGAGGAACCTGTTGTGCCTGTTGTGCAACTTGTTGTGCTCAAGTGCTTGTTGTGCAGCCTGCATGGCTTGTTGAGCTTGAAACTGCTAGAATGATTTTTGATAGGCTTGTTGGGCAGCTTGGAGTTTGATGCTATATTGATTTTCCACATTTGGATTGGTGGTGGAGGTAGAGGATTCAAAATGGTGTGATGAGATTTTTTTGAGGTGTCGTTTGAGTAATTTGTGTGGTGGATGGTCCAGTTGATGTGCTACGTCCTTGGGGGACCATGTTTTGAGTTATTTTAGGTGTTGTAGATGGTGTAGTGATTGATTGTGTTGTTTGGATTGATTCCACCTATTGTTGCGATATCGGCGACATGATTGGAGGATTTGGTATGTTGATTTGATTCACGATCGGAGGATTATTTTGATTTGGTTGATTGATGATTGGTAAAGGGGGTTGCCCTAAACCAATGATTGATGTGGATGTTGATGTTAGAGGAGGTAATGATGGGAATATTGGTAGTATATTTCCTTGAGAAAGTGATGATGCAAGATCAAAGATTCCTCATTGTCCAAATAGACTCACTTATCCTTGTGACGTCATGGGGAGAGAGACTTGTGTGTTAAGAGGATATGTCGATGATGCGAAGAAAGTGGATGGATTGTTGGTGTCATGAAATATGAGAGCGACATATGGATGCTTTGGATTTTGAGGAACGATATTTGGTTGACCTAAGATGGTGTTTGCATATAGTTCTTGGTTATTTACAAGGGGATGTGTTTGAAGAGCATGAAGCAATGAAATCCCCTTGGTAACCATGGGATGACTTGGATCATGAGATGATGTCAGTTGTGGGATGGGTTGAATGATGTTTTGGAAGGAAGGTGTGAATGAGACTGGTGGCATGATCCCAAGAGGTTTCTCCACAATACTGCTCACATCATAATCAGAAGGGAGTTTAGCCTCTTCCTTTGCCAATTCCAACATGTATTGTGAAGGATTAAGTCTCGTCATTGTGTTGACAATTTTGTGATTTTCAGGATTTTGGACCATTTTCATGATTTTGTCTTGAGTCATTCCTAGGACATTGTTGGTGATATCCTCCACCTGAAAACCTCCCTCTTGAAGATCTTGTGGTAGTAGAGGAATATTGAGTGAGGGATTGTTAGATCCAATGGGATTGATTTCAGGTGCAGTTTGGCTTAAGTCACTTGAAGTGGATGTTTCTTTGTTTGTTTCCATGTTTTTCTTGTGTTGAGATCTAGTTTGGACCATAAAATAAGGATTAACTTTCAGGAATATGGGAGGTAAACCTTTAACTCCTTAGATTGTTCTAAATTTTAGGTACAAAAAAGATAATCTAAGATGTTAAGGATCAAATGATGGTGATGAGATAATGAAAGATGGGTGATGTGAATGGTTGAACTCTTAAGAACCTTGGAGGAATACTAGACTTTAGGAATTTTTGATTTGATTTGAATTTGATAATGAACTTATAAAATCCAAGATGTTAGATGTTATCTTAGAATAAACTTGTCCACAAGGTGATAATTTAACTAAGTGTATGAAGAATTATTTTTGATTTTGAGGATTTTACCACACACACTTTGTCAAACAAGATGATTTTTGATTTTGAGGATTTTACCAAAAGCCTAGTATGAAGGAATTTTTCCAAGATTCTAAGAGTTGTTTGTGAGATGGGATTTGATTGATGATTGGGGATGGATGAAGGTGTTGACTTTGATCCTAAGTGAACTTAGAGAGACTTTTGTTTACAAGATCTAGGTATTGAAGAACATGCTATACTTCCAGGAAATTTTCAACCCTACTAAGTGAGATACTCAAAATGTTGGAAAAGAATTGGATTTTGACAATAATAAAATGAGTACAAGTTTGGGTTGTCCTTTGATGCACGTTTGTAAAAGTTATAAAGAAATCTATCTCTGACTTGGTAAAGTGTTGACTGGCATTTCTTGAGATTGCTTGAACTAAGCCATTTGTGACAATTGAGAGACTTTGGTTTTGGGACTTTGATCTTGCGGGAAATCATTTGAGAAAACACATGTGGGGTTCAATTTGTCTTTTATCTTTGCTTAATGGATTCTTTTTACCACAAACACTTTCTTTCTTAGCCTTTTCAAACTGAATGTCTAATGTCTCAATTTATTTTTATCCCACAAGGTCCATTGTGTAGAAATCAAGAGAATCAAGGCAAAAGTTCCCTAATGTTGACTTTAGAGAGAGAAAATTGAGATATAGGCCCAAATATTTAGAAGCCTCTAAGGATAAATCCCTAGGGACAAGCAATAATACTTGGAATTTTCAAAGGTATTTTCCTCTTCTAAAGGGTTTGAAATTTGATGACTTTTTTAAATGTTTGTTTTCAAGATTTTGGATCCAAGCAATGTGTTAAATAACTGACTCAAATATTGCACAACCCTAGGATGGAAAAGAAAATATTTGTTGAATTCCCACTTGGATTTCTCTAGTTGCGTTTATTCAGAGCGGATGATTAGAAGCTTGACCACACTGGCTCCCCTCCATGACACTCACTTGTATGGGTCAGATATTCTTTGATTTCTCATGAATCTCCCATGAAAAAATCTTCATCTCTACAAAGAATCACAAATATGTGGGACAGCTCCGGAGGTCCGACCTCCTGATGCCAACAAATATTGGGATTTTGGATTCTAAACAAAGGTTCATAGTAAGGGCATCCAGTTTAGGGGGTGCAATGATAAAATCCTTGTGAGAGATCTCCCAACCCTTAGAACAAGGTCTTTACGCATCATAAAGACATTGGGGGAGATTTATCATGCATTGCTTCCCATTGTTTACGATTTTTATCGTAACCATAAATTAAATAACGGTTTGGAAGAGCTTGGCTTATGCTCCTTACCGCTTGGGTCATTCCCTTGGGGTGAGTAATTTTTCCCACCAAGGAAGGCCCTCTAAAGGTAAACAAAAGTGAGTAAGTACATCCGTAGTTTGATCAATCTTTGTTTTGGGTGAACAAAGAGAGAACACACGCAATGCCTTTTCTCACACTAGCAAGATTTGTTCAATTTTAAAACCCAAATTTGAAATGTGGAGGTAATCTTTTAGACAACCTAATGCCACTAAGATGATTTTGATTCTCGAGATTGTCGTGAAGCATAAGAGAAGTGCATACACATTCAAATGACAAGAGTTTGTAAAGAATATTATAAAATAGAACAAACACAAATTCTTTTTAGTCCTCAAAAGCAATTAATGAGTTCTTTTTATAGCACCAAACTTGAGTGTGAAAGTTGATTGATCAATTTTAATCCAAAATCAAAATTCTAGTAAGTATTTAGGATTTAGTTTTAACCAACTTGACAAAGCTTTAGCTATGGGTTAATTTTAAGTCCAAATTGAATCTAGTTAGTCCTAGGAATTGAAATGCAGAAATTAAAGCCCAAATTATCACAAAGAGCATTAAAAATTGCTTTTAAGACTTCAAACTCCAACCCTCCCCTGCTTCCTACAAATGAAGAGTTGCAAGGAAAATGTGATGCTCTATAGAAGTCAAATGTGGCGCTAAAATGTAGATGTGATGCTTTGGTGAAGTCAAATGCGGCGCTTTACATATATAGAGAGCGTGATTGTGGTGATGTAGTGAATGCAACACTCTGCGGCAAGAAAATTAGATAGAAGACGGAGGATGCAAATGTGGTGATGAATCAAAGGCGGCGTGATAGAGGCATGCATATGCGGTGCGATGTGATGAATGTGGTGATGTGTGTCAAAAGTGGTGCTCTATAGTGTCGAATTTGTATAAAGGTGGCGTCGTGTTCCTATGTCTACAAAAAATAGAGAAATTAGGTCAAATTTGATATGTTAGATTGCTTAGCCCTCCTTCTAGCAAAAAAATGTGAGTGCAAAACCTGCATAGACTAACAAGAGATCATCAAACAAGATTCAAACATGTTAGAAAATCAAATCTAATTCTCCCTATGAGATTCTTTAACCAATTTGAGAGAAAACATGAAATAAACAAGGAATTAACATAATGAAGCATGTAATCTACATTAAACTAACAAAACCTTCATCCCATAGGGGGAGTGGTTCTCCTTTGATGTGGAAAGAAGCCCTTTCCCAATCCCTTTGATAAGCTTGATGTAATGTAGATGATTCAAAGATGAAATTGACTATAATCTAGCTATGATGCTTGAAAATGATGAAAAGCTATGGAGTGAAATGCCTATAATGATAATGCTCTAATTTGTGGATTCATATTGTGAAAAGGATGTCTCTATTTATAGAAGCCAAGGGTTACATAATGGATGAAATTGGTGAATGTGGGATAAATTGAGAGCCGATGAGAATGTGCCAAGTGTCACAATTCTATTGGAGGAAGTTGGAGCACATTTTGGGAGATGTGTGAGTGGAGGAGGATGAAGAGAAGTAAATGTTGTTGGTTGAGAATTTGAAATTGTTGTAAGAGGAATTGAATGAGATTTGAGAGGATGTAAGAGGATTTGAAAGGTTGTAAGAAAATTAAATGCAGAAGTGAAAGGTTTTTGAAAACCTTTGGAGGGAAATTGAATGAGGTGGTTGAGAGGAATATTCCTTAGAATATGCATTTGTGAGGATAATTGAGGTAATTAGAGAAATAGAAGAAATTGATTTTATGTGCAACTTGGTTAGTTGACCATAGTTTATTTAACTCTTGGGGAGTTAAAAGCTGGAGGATTTGATAATGATGATTAGAAAGCTGATTTAGGATTAATTAATCTAGAATTAATTAATTGGAGTGAATTAGGAGATGTGACATTTGATTTGATTGATTTTTAATCAAATGGGAGGATTAAGAGAGGATTTAATTAAATTAAATAAGATGAATAATTAGTTAGAAGAAGGGTGAATTAATCAATAAATTTAATTATTTAATTAATAGTTGAATTTGCTGATTTTAATTAAATAATGTTGATTATTCAATTAAGTGATCAATTTGAAGTGATTTAGGAAGAAACGGTGTTAATTAATCAGAATCAGATGCATAGTATCAATTAGGACTTTTTTGGCATCTACACTGATCATAACACATGTAACCTTTTTGTTTTGAGGAGTAAAAGGTGATTTGTCATAAACTCCTAACATTGGCTTCAAGGCTTGATCCATATCAAGCAATTCAGGATGTTTCAAAGTGGGATTGATTTTTGGTTTGCATATGATAGTGTTGATGTTTTCTTGCACCATGTAACCTTCCCTATTAGGCGAGTGTTTAGGAGAACTACATACTAGATGTTCTTGACATTCTAAGATGGGTTCTTCCAAAATGACTTCATCACAAGTAGGGGAATGATCAATGGTTGCACTATCTTGCTCAATAAGGGTTTCCTTAGGTGAATGGGGACAACTAAGATTCTCATTATTCTCATTGATTGTATTTTATAACATCAAAGCATCTTCCTTACAACTAGGGGAGACACTAGGAGAAAAACAAGTATGATTATCAGGATCATTTACAACTTCATTCCTTTGTTCCCTAATGTCTTCCAAAGTAGGATAAGTAGGGGAAGGATCATAAAGAGGGTTGTTATAGACCTTAAGTATTTGATTATTTAAAACCAATATATCATCCTCATCAATTACAATTGCATTCTCTTGTGTTGTAATATCTTCCCAAGGGGGGTGAGGAGAAGAACAAGCAAGATCTTCATGATTCTCAACGATTGTATCTACTTTTGTCAAGATACCTTTGTCACTAAAATGAGAGGTATTGGGAGAAGAACAATTATGATCATCATGATTATCTATGTTTGTATTCGCTTCTATCACAACATCCTCACAAATAGGAGAGATAGTAAGGGGGTGTATGTTTAAAGCAAGCATTAACATTTTCCTTCACTTGTGCTAAGAGACTATCATAACTAGGGAATGCATTGAAGGAATAACTAACATGCATATTAGCTAACTTTTTCTTTGCAAACTTGGAAAGGATAAATAGTAACATGTTTGAAGAAAAATCTATGCAAACTCAAAATGCAATGTAAAGGGCTAAAATGAAATGCAATTTTCAGATGATAATTGACTGATTACACTGTGCAACAATGTGGGAATATAAATTTGAAATTAAGCAATGCATGAAATGAGCCAAATTAAGCTAAATGTAATGAAATGCATGTAAGTGGAATGTAACCAATAGTTACTGGCAAGAAACAAAAGTGCAAAAAAAGTGTTTTCAGTTTCGTGAAATGCAGTTGTAGGGGTGTAAAGGGACTAATTCGCCCATGGTGGCGAATGAGTCATAGTGGGGATTTTTTTCAAATTTTTCAACTTTTTTTGATTGATTTCTATGTTTGTTGTGTTGTATGATGCGGACCTAAAATACAAATACAAAATTTCAGAAATTTTTAATGATTTGAGATGCAAAAATGCAACCTATATGCACTTTCACTAGTGCAAAATTTTAAAAACCCTAGATGCCAATTAACTAATGCAAACGGGTGAACCCACATAAGTGGTTAACACTTTTATGGAGGAAGGGAAAAGTCATTTTTTCCCTCTACACAAAGTGAAGGGGTTCGGTCGAACCAAAGTGTTCGACCGAACCCATATAAAGGTTTGTGTGAACAATTGGGTTCAACTGAACCAAATGTTCAGTCGAACCCCCTATACATATGAATGAAAATATTAAAATAAGGGGGTTCAAGCGAATTAGGGTTCGATCGAACCCCCTAATTAGGGATTTAAAAAAAAAAGGCTATCATTTTCACGGTGAACAAAGACAGGTGAACAGTGACAGAGGCGGCAAACAGTGCACTGCGTGCGGTGAACCCATGAAGAAGTGAACACAAACACCTTCGAGCAACCTCCATCACCCTCCAAGGCGTCCTCCCAAGTTGGTTGCACTGTTCCATAGCTACCATTTTGGCTCAAGCAGGGCAAAATTCATGAAATTTGGCTTTGCATGAATTGCATTTGCTTGAAAGTCTGTAAAGCATTTTCAACAAATCCATTTACATAGTTATTGATTTTCTAATTGAATTTGTTGTTCAATTTAAATGCTTTGATGGGTTTCAATACCGTGTTCCAAAACCCCCATTTTTTCCCCCATTTTTTCACAGGCATTATAACACAATTTATATGTTTGTATATGTTTTTTTTACAAATATGAAACTCAATTATTAACTTACAACTTCAATGTCAACACAAAAGTTGAGTCAAAATTAGACAAAATGTTAGTAGGAGGAAAGATCAAAAAAATTGAAGATACCCATTGTAGATGAGACCAAACAAAGAAATCATACCTAACATTCCATACAAATGATCTTATTCCAGGTTAAATATGGGTTTTCAATATAATGTGACAAGAATATCACCAAGTCTTGATGAAAATTTTATAAAAAAATAAATTATTAGTGGTGTAGAATATGAAATTTATGCTAAATTTAAAATTGTAGGTCTACCACATTCAAATAATTGAACTCAAGTTAGATAGATTAGTTGAGGATAAATTTATAGCATAACACTATCCAAATAATGCCTCAAGAACTATCACTTAACTAATATTACATATTATGCACAACATGAATAATGCCTCAAGAACTATCACTTAACTAATATTGCATATCATATGACATCATGTCACATACCAAGCACACTAATCTGAGTCTCCACTCACTAGGTGTCAAGATACTAATCCATGAAGAGATGGTTAGTAACCTTGAGTGAAAGGATTATCCTATAATTGTGATTTTTTATACTTCCTATGTAATGATAGCTAATAAGGGCATACTAGTGTGCATGGAGAAACATAGGAAGTTTCTAAATATTTGTAGAGAACTATATTTTGTAACCTAATATGTTTGGTCTCCCACTAGGAGGCTATGGCATGGTTTTGGGAGAATAATAGTTACATAAACTTGAGACCATCATTTACAAATTCTTTAAAATGTGGATTCAATAAATTACTACTAGTTCCCACAAGTACACTCTCATAGGGGTGAAATTAGGTTCCACACACCTCATTAGATCACATAAGGTATCATTGGGTAGCAACTTACCAAGTTATTACCTAAATAAGGTATCATCAAGGGTAGCATAGAGACTTTATTAAATTACCTGTATCATTGGGTAACAACTTACCTTGAGTTATTATCTAAATTTGTTACATTGACTCAATCATCAAAATTACATGAAGTGATAACCAAAAATATCTCAATGTTTATAGATTCCCATATATTATCACCTCAAAATTTTCATAAGATCATGAACTTTAGTTGATTCCAATTAGTACACCAAATAATATTTAAGTACCTTGATATGTTTTTGTGCAAAATACCTTGAGACTAAACAATAGTGCACAACCTTATTTAGGTGGGGGTCATTCAACCTAGTGTGGTCCACACTCTTCCCATGTACTCTTTAAATTTAATAAAAAGGATGGTTCATGTTGTTTAAGAGTATGTTTTTATATATAAAAAAACTCACAACCAAGGATATGTTTCCCAATTTCCTATGATTGACGAGCTACTCAATGAATTTCATGTAACAACTTTATTAAATCCATAATATACTTAATAATATAGCTATCACCATATATTTCTACTTGAATATGACACTACTAATACTAAACTTTAAGCTCATGGAGCCACACAAAATGTTTTGAGGTGTGTGTTTATTGAGATTTTTTCCTAGTTCTTATATTGTGAATTTGTGAGATTTTTTCCTAGATCTTGTGGTGGTGTGTTGGTGGCTTTCATTATGTCATAGATTTTAATCCTAGAATTAATAGAGTACAATTTGTATGTCTTATTCATCATCTAATCACCATGTCTTAACCATAATTTTAATTATACTTTAATTTTTGATATACCAAAGTTGGTTTTTAATCTAACTTTCTTGTTATACTATATTTTTAATAATTTGAATAATTGATTCCATGTTTTTTATTTGTTTTTGATAATTGAAAATAATTTTGTTTTGATTATTTTGAATAATTGTATTTGATTGGTATAGAATTTAACATAACACCAAGAAAATAATCAAAGACTCAAATATCAAAAGAGTGTGAAGTTGAGAATTCAAAGAAAATATAATAAATGATACAACTTCATGAAACTAAGAAATTGAACTCCATAGATGAAGATATATCATCTTTTCCAATTTAATTAGATCATGAAACATTTATTCAAGGTATGGATTTAAGAAGAATTTGGAGAAAAAAATTGAAATGTAAAACTTCATGTAGTTAAGAAATTGAATCACAATGTACTATAACTCCACTCAAATTGAAATATTTATGTACATATAAAATTCATTAATCCAACCAAAAATACAAAGGAAGATAGAAGGACCTTGAAGTGGTATTATTTTAAACTAGTGATTATCATGCACTTGTTCTAGAGAGTTGTGCAAGGTTCATTTTAGATTTTATATGGAAGTAGTAGGAGCATCATATTTGGTTAGAATATTACATATAGTCAAATAATTGTGCATCAGAAGTTTAAAATTCACATATATTTTATTGGCTAATTAGGATGCATAAAAAGAGTGGTGTTCAATATATATAGAACTTATTAGGATGCATGAGAATTTAGATGAAATATACTTTAGATAGTGCAAAGTTGATAGATGAAACACCAATTAGACAATAGTGTTTAACTCTATAATTGGTCTAGGTAATGAAGTAAAGTCTATTTCATAAATTTTTTGGTTGGTTGGAAAATATAGCATATATATATGAATATGTTTTCACATTGAAAAAAGTGATTTACATATATCACTTTGATTGATCCAAAAAAATATTTCACTTACTTCACATATCATTTTGATAGATCATGTATGTTTTGGATCATGTGTTACATCTATGTATATTGGCCTCTTTGCATATTTTTTCTAATCAAGAAGGGCCTCATACAATCCAAAAATAACAATATTTATTTGTAACTTTGAGCTAAGCCTATAATTGGTGATCTTCTAAAAGAGAAAAATTAATTAGAATTTGGGGTTTTCCTTCAATACCCACAACTTTAATGATATGTTGGCACAATCTTATCCCCTCAAATAAGTCATGTAACTCAACCTCATTATGTGTGGATGGGTGGAGTATCTTAGATACAACTCAAAGGAGATTACCTTTGTCATTTTTTATTATAGAACCAACCCAAATTGGAGTTCAATTACCTTTGCAAGCCCCATCCACATTTATTTTTTATCTTCCAAAATGAGGTTCCAACCATCTAATTTCCATCATACCCACCTTACTCAAGCAATAGGAGAAACCCAATAGGAGACTGAAACCTAACTAGTTATTTGTCATCCTATTGTCCTAGCTAGTGAACTCAATTGCTCTATGTGAAACCATTCTAAAATTGGTTGAAATATTCTCTTATAATGATGATTTCAATTTTATTTTGTAAATAATTAAATGGGATGTCCCTATCATTAAAGATTCATCAATTTATTTCTTTCCATAAATTCTAACTCATCTTAAATGGGCTAGCCTTCCATATTCTATCCCAAGTGGAATTAAATGATAAGAGATATTGTGAGAGGGAATTAGACCATTCTAACTCACAAAATGCTAATTCTAGAACTTAGAAGAATATGAATAGTTGAGTAATAGGTGATTGGAATATTATTTAGTAGACATGCATAGTAGAAACCTAGATAGATATGTAAAGACAAATGTGTGACTTGTCTATATCCTATAAGTATTCTCATGTGAAATTTCATCTAGGAAAATGCACTAGCTTTTGGGAGGCATGATTTCCCCAACGCAATCTAGAAAGCCAACCTAAGGAATTTAATATTAATTTTTTTCATTTGATAACCTGATTTGATTGAATAGTAATCCAATATGGCTAAATAGTTTATATAATATTAAATAATTGTCCTATGTGGTATATGATTTTTTTACTTGTGAAATTCATGTCCATGTTAAAATCCTTTTGATTTTATGTGGAATGGGAGCCAAATCAAAATTATTCCAAGTCCACTATAAGCCACTTGGATAATCCACGTGGTTCAAATAATTAAGCATATAACCACCCTAGATATCTTCTATGATATATTTACATTCATATAATTCTAAATAGGTAATTAATCATTTATTTTCACTTTCCATTCTAGATAGCCCAAGACAAGTGGTGTGCAGTGAGTGATATACTTTTAAGCATGAAGTTTCAAATAAGAGAACCACCAGGTGGATTAGCATTGATTAGAACTTTGTCTTGATCATTTGAGTCAAGGTATTTATTTCTTAGTATTTATGTCCAATACACATCAAGCTTGTCATACATGTTCTAGATCAACTTGGTGTAGAAAGTATGATTCCATTTTGATAAGACTTTAATTCATGAGCCATCAAGACCTTTGGGAAGACATATAGTGTCCCATTTAATAAGAGGAATACACTTACTTTCATTTGAACCATGCCATAATAATTTCTTTATTGTTTTATCTAAATCTTGAGAGATCTTCAAGAGGATCAATAAACAAGACATCATATAGATTAGAATGTATTAGATCATAGCTTTAAGCATTAAGATTCTTCCATCCAATTTCAAACGATTATATTTTCATGAAGTAGATTTTTTCGAGAAGCACTAATGTTGCCCTTTCATAGTTTAGAAATCATATTTACAAGCTTATCATCTGTCTCATTTTCTTCTCTTATTTGTGCCTTCAATAATGACCAAATTGATTTTACATGACCACAAATGTTAAGTAATGATGCTTTCCCTTTATTACTAGTTGTAGGAAATAAATCTTAGATGCTACCTTTATCAATGTTTTTTAAACTTTCTTTAATGGCACATTTTGTACTAGAGTGCACACTTGTAAATTTAAATTTTAGAATTGTTTTAGATTATGTTTTTTATGCAATCTAGTAATTTGAATGTTTTGATTATTAAAAACTATGATAGATGTTGAACATGTTTTTTGTCAATGGTATGAAAATATTATTGATGAGTAGATGAATTATTAGAATTGTTTTAGATTTTTATTCATTATATCTAGATATATTATTTAAACCAAGGTCTCATTGCTCCTTTAGGTACACATACATACATACATAACATGGATAATTTAGATGTTCCACCTCCAAAATATTTGTTTGCAAATACCATAGTTAATGAGATTAAGAAATTGAAAGACTCATTAGCGCAAAGTGCAAACCTAGGGATATATTTCGAACCATGCATGTCAATATTTCATAGTCTTGAAAAACTAAGAGATGAACTTGAGAGGACTAGTGCATTTTCTCCAGATAAAGTAGCTGCTATTCTTTCCCGCATGCGGGAAGAAGTACATGGTGAGGTTCCCCTTAAACAAATACAGGATAGTGTGACCAAAGAAATGATAAAAACCAATTGTTTTCCATTTTATCAAAGTGCACGTAAGGTTAGGGGATACCAGGTCACTAGATGTGTCGATCATGCTATGGCTTCATTGATCTACCCATGATTTCTCGCAACACATGGTCAATACCCAAACAATGACCAGATTCCATTATATTTTGTTCAGCAGTTGTATGCTGAGGTCCATTTGGGCCTCAAAGTCAACTACCTGGACATTACACCATATGTTGGTCAGGGGCCTGGTAGGATTGTTGACAGACCCACTTATCGTTGAGCAGATAGACCGACCCCAGTGTTTAGGGTATTGGTTGGTGAGAGGTCTCTTTCTCTCACCCTAGCTCTAGCCCCCATAGCAGATGAGGTTGTTGTTGCTTCCCAAAAGGAAGCAATTGATATTGTAGGTGACATTGCAACTGCCACCACTAGGATATTTTTTGATCGTGTAGGTTAGTATTTGATGTCTAGACCTCCCCGGCCCATGCCATATTTATCACAGTGGATCACCATGGATCCTTTCACAGCAACAGGCATCCCTACTCCCACGGAGCTTGAGGCACTTACAGGAGATATGGCACACAAGACTCTGCATTGTTTGGCTGAGGAACTCTTGGAGGCATATGCCTTCATTGCATCAGACTATGGGATCGGTATAGAGCATGTTAGAGATCATTTGGCACATAGAGGTCGTTCACTTCTAGGATCCCATCACTCTCAACCCAGCACTAGTGCACGTTAGGATCCACCATCTGATCATTTGATAGTTGCACATACTATGGGTTTTACTGAGATGTTGGTTGGTGTCGATTCGTTATCATCGATGTCATCTCACCTACATAGTCCTCTCCACTCATCATTTATGGCACGACATGAGATAGATCAGATGGATGCAAATATTGGTTCGTCGCTTGACGATATAGTTGATATGGTGGAGGCAGCCGTTTCAGAGGACTTGGGTCATTTGATATTAGATGATGTGCATGTATGTGTGCATGTGCATGTTTCAATTCCTTTATAATTATTTTTGAAATTTTAGTTTTAATAACTAGATATTCATGTACTGATATATATGAATTTATATGTTTGTAGGTGGGCATACCTAATGTCACTCCTAGCCTTGTTCCAGATCGTGCACATCGACATGACTCTGTGGATGAATCTGATGCTAGTGGACATGTGAGTTTTAAATTTTTATATATACATGTGTAGATGTACATGAATATGTATGCATAGATCTAGATACATATTTAATATAAATTATATGTATTTAACACATTTTGTACACCATTTTATTTGCAGGGCTCAGCACATCCATCAGAGTAGGACTGTTCTCATTCAGATGGTCGTTCGACTAGGATTCGACATTCATATTAGGCCCTGCATTAGATTTATGATCGTTACTACATGTATTTTCTTATATGATGATCTTTCTAGTATTTGTCATTTCATTATCTCTAACTTACATTTGCTATATATGATGATTTTTAGTATTTGACATTTCCTTATATGATGATCTTTAGTATTCCACATTTGATGATCTCTAACTTACATTTGATTTTATGATATACATACATTTGGCACTTTGCTTATAACATGTTACATGTTTATACATTGATCAATATTGATATGTTTACATGTTTATATGATATATGTATACATTTGCTTATATTCAATATACATACATTTTCTTATTTGATGATCTCTTACAACTTATATTTCCTTATATGATATATACATTTGATCTCTCTAGAGTATAATTTTAGGAAATGAATGCCACTTTATAATTAAGTTCATTCATGTTGATCACAATAAATATTTTGCACACGCATGCCCATTGAATAAATTATAGTAAGCAGTCAAAAATTATAAAATAAATGACTCCCAAGCTCAAGTAAACTAATGATATTTTATAAATGAGTGTATTTACTTGAGCCTATAATTTATTAATTTAAAGGACATGTTCTTCTAGTTTTAAAATTTGATAAAAATGATGAAATTAAAATCTTGATATAAAGTAAGAACAAATAAAGAAATAAATTTTATTCTTTGAAACATTAAGAAAATTCAATTCAAATTATACCTCTATTATCTTTTTGACTTGTAACAAAATTTTAAAATTACTAGATATGTTGCATATCTATACATTAAATAACAAAAAACTCCACAATGAAATAACTTGTTTGATTACCACTTGATTCATATAAACTAGTATTTAGGGAACATGAATAAGAACTATGGTAAACAATTGGTATCTTTCTTAAGGAGTTTCAAATTCCTATTCTTATCATCACTAACATGCAAGTTGTTATAAATGATCAAATCCCTCTTCCTTATTAATATATATCTATATAAATATATATTTTCACAAGAGAAGCCTCAAATTGATCTATATAAATATAGGGTTTTGTCCTAGGAATATACCTAATAGGAAATAGGAAGATGAAATCATGTGTCCATGTTATGACTTAACAATAATCTCCAATATGATGCTATGATTCAATAAAGTTCATAATTTAAATTAAAAAATTATTTAAATTTAGATAATTGCAATAATATTTAACATGTTACATTTCAATAGAGAAATTACTAGAGTATACATTTTTATTAGAAGATTTTTTATAAAATATTCAACCCCCACTTGAAAAGAAACCACTTGAAATACCCCCACCTCAAAACCCCTCCACTCCCTCAATCCACTTGAAATAGAGTTTGAATTGGATTTAAAACCTAATTATTTTCATATTTATTATCCTAGGGTGTTTATGGTGTTTAATATGTTGTCACATGTTAAATGTCCAAGTATTCACAATCATGCCAAGTAGTTGCAAGGTCTACCTAAAATAAATTAAACTTGCCAAGTAGTTGAGATGAGTGAAGGGGCCTAAGAGGATGGATTTTAAGGGGACATGCAATCACTTGCTAATTTTTTTAGGGCATGAGAAAAAATTAATTAACTATAATATTAACCATATTGATTAAATATATACAACTATATACATAAATACAACATTATTGAAGATATAAATAAATAAACATGCTAGATTTGGGGGATCATTGAAACTAACACTAAATTTTCTTCTACTCCCACCATCACTCTTCCAATGATTTTTTTTATGACAAGGTTTGCACATTATGTACATAACAAGTACTTGAATTACATGGAACAAATATATAATTGGAAATATCTACTCAATTTAAGGTTCTCAATGTATTTCAACCCCTAATTTGTGTCCAACCAAATTTAAAACACTTGTCATCAACATATATTATAAGTAACTAAAACAATCTAGAGTTCAAACAAGTTACTATAAGTTCTCGTCTTGAACATGTATGTACATGTGCAAGTGAACTTGAAAATCATGGATATAATCTAACTCAAACATTCTGGTTCAACCCGCTCTTGAATATAAATTTTTTTGATGGTCATCACTATCTAGTCTCCATTTTTTTTTTCCACGTGCATGTGGAACTACATGAAGATGTAGGGCAGTAGCAATTATAAGGTGACTATATTGATATACCTTGTTATCAACTTGATAGTCCACAAAATGAATCCCATGTTGAACAACTTTGACTTTTTTTAGATATATCCCTTGCACAACAACAAAACCTGCACGGTAAACATGAACCTGAGGTAATACATGTGCATGTGTACAACATTTGCATGATCAAGGTTTGTACAATATATATTTAATGTTTTTAAGGTAATGTACACATGTACATAATGTATATATATAATTTTAAATTCAAACTCACCTGTGGGAAATAACATTCCATCATTTGTTTTAGGTTGTGTTAGCTTATTCCTCTCTTCTGTGCAACGCAGTAAATAATAGCTAACACCTTCTATGTTTCCAGGCTCTGCTATAACTGGAAAAACATCTCTTGTACACCAAATTTACACAATAAAATTCTAAAAAAAATAGAATTGTCTCTAGACAAGTTAAAGATCATTAAATTTATATAATATTTAAATTATTGAAAACTTACACATGTACCTTTTCTAACCAATCCTGAAATATGGTCATAATCAATTGAAATCAAAGGAATGTCTTGAAATCTTTCATCCTCATTTTCATCGTATGTGTCTAAAACAAATAGTGGCACCATATCCCATTTACTAACATATTCAAGTTCTTTATTGTTGCATGCATGAGAGTTTCCCGCAATGCACTCAGTGTAGAAACAAGAGTAATCCCTCATGTATAATGTCCATCCAGGGTGACTATCTGAACTCATAACACAATGCAAAGATCTTGTTTTTTCTACCCTCTTGCATCCATTCATCGATTTTCTATCCACACCTAGATAAATGCAATTGCAAAAAACTTATGTGAACTTGAACATGTGTGTATATATATATGTGTGTAAATTTTAAATTTAAATAAATTTATTTTTTTACATGTAATTTATACATACCCGATATCTCCCAAAACACTTTATGTGGAATGTTTCGGTTTGTTCTTGAAGATGTGCCGATCTCATTTGATGCAAAGTGTTTCTTGCACCATTCAACAACATCATGTGCATCGTCTATATGATCTTCTGAATAACTCATTTGATGCTTTCTTAAAGCACGTTTGATGCAAGTTGCGCCATCATGCTCACCCTTTCCATGCCCACTCTCAAAGAAACTCCAAACATGTGTTATGTTGTAAATTTTATGATATCTAGAAAGTGCATAAAATGGCTGTGATGATTTGAATTGTGCCGCACATCCATCTAACCATACAAAATATTTTACACCCCTGCTTCTCAAATTCTCAAAAAAACATTTTGTAAAACAATGTGTACAAAAAGTGTGTCATGCTCTTTATCATCACTAATATAAAAGTGATATTCTTTCTTGATGGCTCATTGTTCATCTGTACTCTCAACACCATCCAATTCCAATTGTGCATGTCGATAACACACATGAACCATAATAGTGACCTACTTTGAAAATTAATATTCTAATTGAATCTCTTTTTGATGTACAAAAGAGTAATTTTCTACAAAGTCAACTACTGATAGAACTGTTCCAAGTGGGAAAGTATCTCTTAATGTTTGAAATTGATGTGCTTGCCACTTAGCATAAAAGGAATGCTATATGTATGGTTGTATCAATTTTTGAAAATCTTCCATAAATTTCCCAATAGGTATCTCCTCTTCTACATAGTTTAACCTTGTGGATTCTTTCCCAAAATTTGTTTGAAACTTTACATACTTGTAACTTTTGCAATTTACTATCTTTGTTAGGTCAGCATTTTCATTTGTTGAAGGAAAGTTAGCCAAATTTCCACATGTTTCACAAAGTCCTTTTATGAATTTTATTTGAGGTCCATTTTCATGATCACATAATAGATCCTTTATGAACAAACTTACCTGTTTAGGAGGTGCCTTCTGAAAACCATGTCTTTCTTCTCTCATCTTTCAAAACACCTGATAGTAGAGATCAAATTCAATGTGATAAAGACAACAACAAGTTTCAAAAAACTTGTTTATCTTCACATAATATGGCTTTAACCTTTCAAACATTGTTTGCCCAATCTTTATATGAGGATACATATTACAAAAGTTCATATACATCTCAAGTTGTGTTATGTCTAGCCAATGTTTAATATGTTCTTCATAAATACTAGGTCCAATCCTATGCCTCATAACATCTCTAGTATTTGATGACAGACAGGTCTGATCATTCCAAAAACTTGAGATCAAGTTCCTAACATCATCTTCAATCCTGTCAGAATGGGGAGCTCTACACATAATTGCCCAATTGCCTTCAGAACTATCATCTAAAACCTTTCTCTTTTTCTCATATTTTATTAGTGTGGTTCTACTATAACCAAATTCAGTGGAAAGTGCTGACATTTTTCTTTTTCTGGATATTTCTTTATTTAAAATAGATGTCAAAATCACCTTTCTTGCAATGGCCTTATCCACTAATCGAGATCCTTTCCCAATGGAATCTAAACCTTTTTTAACATTTTCAACAATATATTTTTGTAGTCTCATGTGTTTCCTCTTATTCGATGCAGAATGTACACCCAACAATTGTAATGACTCTTTCAGCTCATCACGAAGAAGTAAACGTGATAACAATTGGGATTTTTCAAGTGTTTCAAGATGATTGAAATGATCATGGATTATTCTATTTACAGATTTAGTCATTGACCTCTTAATTGTATTTTTAGGTTGGTCGGCATAACATTTCAGTTTCTCCATATCTATTTCAAGTAAATGATCTAAATTTCTATAAGAAATTTGTTTCCCCACTGTTTCAACTACTTTTATATGCTCATTCATTGGTGTAGAAGGAAGTGATCCCGACCCCTCTCCAACATGCATTGTTTGAACTCGGGCCTCCTCCCTATCTTCAAGGTCCATGTGTTCTTCAACTGATTCATTTGGTCCAATATCTAGATTGGGCTCGACTTCTGCTTGAGAACTTCCTGCTTGTTGAGCCATTTGTACATGTCACAAAATATTTTGCAAAGAAAGTGAGAGATGATATATAAGTGGAGTTGAACATATGAAATCAAATGAAATCAAAGATTCTTGAACTTAAGAATTCCATGGAAAAAATGCATTCGAAAAGGATATGATTCTAAGATGGGATATATGAAAATGGTATGATATATGATGTGATAAGCTAAGAATGCAAGAGGTCAAATGCAACTCTAGGTCCAAATTTGGTTACGATGCAAGGCTTGACTTGTGTTATGATGGATAAACACAAGGGACCAATGATCAAGAGAGGGTATGCAGGAGATGATGGACTCCAAAAGGATTTCCCTAGATGAGCAAGGATAATGGTACGTTCCCTAACTTGAAATTCCATGATAAACCTTAAGTGATGTGGGCGATAGATAAAAAATGGATTGGTTTTGAGACCTATGAAGAGTAGTGGAACTTGTGCAAGAGCTAAGGGTTCTATTTGATCAATGATGAATATGCAAAGGACTAAATTCATGGAATATATGCAACTTGGAACTTAGGCACGATATGATCTTGATATATGCAAGGGGTTGTACATGCAAGAACTAGGTGAAATGATATATATGTATACAAGGACTATGTGATGTGATCTATGTATGCAAGAGTAGGAATATGTAAGGACTAGGATGCAATGAAAAGGATATGATTCTAAGATGGGATATATGAAAATGGTATGATATGATGTGATAAGTTAATAATGCAAGAGATCAAATGCAACTCTAGGTCCAAATTTGGCTACGATGCAAGGCTTGAATTGTGTTATGATGGATAAACACAAGGGACCAATGACCAAGAGAGGGTATGTAGGAGATGATGGACTCCAAAAGGATTTCTCTAGATGAGCAAGGATAATGGTATGTTCCTATAATATAGGGTAAGTATTCAAGTTAGCACAATTAAATGAATAAACAATAAACCTAAGTATTCAAGAAAGAAAAAAGGAGGAAACAACAAAACAAAAGGGAAGATCTCACCAAATTCCTTCAACCTCCATGAATCGCCTTCCTTGCACCTTCTCTATTTGCTGCAATATGATGGATGCCCTCAGATTTGATGAGCAAATAAAATTCATGACATGACCTAGCAAATGTCGAAGGATTTTAATAAAGAAATGCAAGAATGCATGAAGGAGAAGAAGTCTAGAAATTAAGAGATTCAAGAGATATTAAGAGATCAAATTAAGAGGTGTCGAAATGAGAACAAAATTGACATTTTATAGAAAATGCAGTTTTGGATGGACGGATGAGATTGAAGATTGAGAAATGCCCTATAATCAATGGTCAAGATTCAAAATGACAACTCTCAATTAGGGTTAGGGTAAAATTCTCAAATGAGTGGACAAGATTTAATTTAAGAAATTAAATCAAGGATGGAGAATGAATATGACAATGAGATGAAATTAGTAGGATTCAAGAAGATAATGTTTGAACTGAAAGATGAAATTAGTAAATAAATAATTTTGGAAATTACTTATTTAGTAGAGGAATAATACCATTTTGAATTAAAATTAATTCAAAATATGAATTCAGTGAAATAGTAAGTAATTGATTTAAAATTAATTACTAAAAGAAGAAGCAGTTAACCATGTGAGACATTTTTAAATAAATTATTTTATTTAAAAAGAGGGAAATGTCAAATAAGGCAATTAAATAATTATGAATAATTATTTAATTTAGAAGAGGTAGTTAGTTAATTAAATAAATTGATAAATCTATTTAATTAAAAGAGGATTTGAGAATTATTGACATATTAAATAAATAAATTTAAATATATTCATTTGATATTTAAGAGGACATTAATGACATAGATTAATTAAATAAATTGAGAACTTTATTTAATTATGACTAGACTTTAGATAATTAGTGACACATTAAATAAATAAATAAGATTTATTTATTTAATAATCAAGAAGAATAAAAAGGTCATGAATTAATTAAATAATTATGAATTATTTAATTAATAGTTGAAGGTGGGTTAGAAACATAATTAAAATATCATAATTATGCTAGGATGAAAAGTGGTAAACTAGTGCTTGCAGGCCTAGGTCATTTTTATGTGTCTACATTTGCCCCTCTTTGTCATAATGCAGTTTATCACGTTATGACAAAGAAAACAAGTCAAAATATATGCCCCAGTGCAAAATAGGATGAGGAAGAATGATGAGGAGGTAGCAGTATGCCCCCTCGAGAGGATAGTTGGGTTCCGAGAATGCTAGTGGGCTCTCGAAATGGATGAAAGAACTAGAAGATGAAAGACAAAAGTATATAGGAAAGATAGATAAGGACGATAATGATGCGGACTAGAAGAAATGTTAGAGAGAAAAAGATGAATGTTAGGATAGAAGACATGGATGTCGATATGGGGAAGGAGATGCAAGTTAGAATCCTTCAACGTTTCCAGAGTACTAATAAGTGTTGCTCGAATCATCATTAGGCAGTAAAAATGACACAAATAGACAACAAACACCAGGGTATGACATAGACCAAGGTGTACCAAGTCATCCACTTGCAAAACAGACAATCACAGACAAGGAATGTCCTAACTCATACTAGAGGCCAATTTTTCCTAGTCTTTCTGTTAAGACAATCCACAGACAACAGTCAAAGAAAATAGAATAGGTCATGAGACATCATCGCACCTCTAAATCCTTCATGGGACATCCTCGAGGTAGCTAGTAACATGACAAAAAGACAAGTCAATAAAAAGATAAGACAAAATAGCCAAAAATTAACAACCATTTAATTGTATTGCCAATGTTTGTTTGCCAAAGATTAATTGTTCGATAGGTTGACAGTTTTGACGGTTTCATGGTTTGATGGTACCTAAGGTCAGAAGGACACATCCTAAAAAGGAAAATGAGATTTTGACGAGGTCCAAATCCAAGAAGGACACATCTTGAAGAGGACCAAAAAAGTGACAAGGTTGACATTTTGACTAATGTTTTGGCAAGTTGACTTATTTTGACTGTATGATTGATTGGACTATGTTGTCTGATTTTGACCAATTTTGACGCTGACGCTTTGAATGACTGTCTTGTTTCAAGTGCGACTATGTCTACTTTATTTGACTGGCGCGACCATGTTTGACTTATTATTTTATTTGGACAAACCTAGAAGGACTGGCCTAATGTCTCGGGGATTCAAAGATGAATCTTGCCTACGTAGCAAATGCGCAGAGACAACGTAGTTCGGACTGGGAGGTGGAAATGTATTATATGTGGGAGTCCTCTTGTGTTGTGGCTCCACATTGTGATTGACTTTTGGATTTGGCATATTTTCTTTGCCTAATTCATTCTTTTCTTGACTTTATCCCTTTTGTTTTGGGATCCATTTTAGCTTCATTTGTCCACTTGTATTTTTGATTGATTCCATGGCCTTTGACATTTGATTTTGGATTTTGGCTTTGTAATACTTTTGTTGGTTCCAAATGGAAGGTTTATTAATGCTGGAATGATGGTTTAGGGTGTGGAGGGAAGGGGTATTGGCAACAATCTTATGACAAGGACTATTCATGACACCCATTTTGATGTTTGTATTAGATAAGGTTGCCCCCAATATCGAGGAGGGACCACTAACATCATTAGATTTTCTGACTGAGGAGTAGCCAAGACCTTGATGTCTGTAATTTGCCTGAACTTGTATTGGTTCAATAATTCCTTGCTCGTGTAGGCCTAATCCTTTTCCCTGATAATGCATGTTTTGACAAATTATCTTTGCGATGGGGTATTTGTTATTGTGGAAGAAAGATGCTAACCCATCCTTATTATGAAAATTAATGCTCGAAATCTTCTAATATGTAAGAAAGTCCGCTCTAAAAAAGATAGATGATCCTAATTGATAGGATGTTGTAGCTTCATTGACATGTTGACAGATTTTTGATTAATATCTTTGGTCTAATTTTGTGACATATCAGGTTTTGATGATTCTGTCGATGCTTCCAAGTTGATGTCGAAACCATTTTGATGGTCAATGTCATAGAGCCCACTGAATTCAGCTATAGCTTGATCATTTGCAAATATGTTCATGCTAGAAGACTCTTGTTCTAGTGGTAGATCATCTATGTGTCCCATGGAGGCAAGTGTCTCACTTTTGAAAGTGTCAATATCCAAAGTTTGGATAGGGTCATCTTCAAGTGTTTGACCATGACTGGCATAGAGGTCAAGGAGTGCATCATTTTGGACTTCTTGATCAAAGATAGTGTCTTGATCAAAGATGGGTTCATTTTGAATGACATGATCAAAAATAGGATCTTGACCAAGGATAGGTTCGTCTTGAATGACATGGTTGTGGATGGACTCTTGACCAATGATAGGTGTATGTGGTATGCCATGGTTGTCTAGGAGGACTTCTTGAATGGACGTAAAGATAGGTTCATGGGATGGACTACTTAGATCTTGACATGATGGTGATGTTATGATGTCGTGCTTTGGACTTGCCTCTTGACATGTACCCTCAAGTTTATGAAATGGGATGGGACTTTGGAGACCATGACTAGATATGATTTCATGACCAAATGTATTTTGTGTTGGACTGTCTTGGAATGGATTGGTGTATGATGGACTAGGATATGACATGGAGGTGTGGACTTGGTTGAGGGATGATGGGCTAGGATAGGACATGAATGCATGACAAGGATATGACATGGATAGAGGACTAGGATATGACGTGAATGGAGGATTAGGATATGACATGATTGGAGGACTAGGATATGACATGAATGAAGGACTAGGATATGATGTGGATGGTTGGTTTCCCTTGTCAAGGTTAGGGTGGGTATGACTAATGGAAGTTTTTTGTGACTTAGTGTCATGGGTGGTGTTAGGGGACTCTTGATAGTAGATGGATAGAGGACCAGGACTCTTGGATTGTTGGTAAGATGGATAGATGGATGGAGGGCTAGGGGTTGTAAATTTGGACTTGGATTGGATGTATAGTGTTTTGAAGTCCCTAGCCAGTTGTGCTTGACCATTACTAATAAATTGGCATTGAATTTGACTAGAAAGTATGTCATAGTGACTTGAAGACATGGTGGTGGATGAAATGAGACTAAGACTATGCAAAGTGGTAATGAGGATAAAAGGAATGTCAAATGTGAAGTGGTAAAATTAAAAATGAGAGCCTTATGTCAAATGATTCCTAGGAAAGGCTTACTAACCAATCAAATTTTGGCCAATGTCTCAATTTGGATTGTTAAAGGACTGGTTTGAAGGACAAGATGACAAAATGACAAGGTGATATTTCCACACTAGACTTATGAGTTGGAAATAGCTCACAAGAGGATAATGACTAAGGACTTGTTTGATTTGGTCCAATGATAATTTACTTTTTGAGACAATGGTTTGACAAAGCAAGGAAATTTTTCCTATCCCAAAGTGTGCAAAATTGAGGACTTGATTTGAAAAATGCGGTTCATGATGGAAAATGCATTGTAGGAAGTGATTTGACAAAATTTCAAGCAGATTGCAAGGAATTTATTTCAGTTTGACTGTGTTGATTCAGATTTGGAGGATGATGTTCATTTGTTCATGTTGTCTGAAAACGGTTGGCAAACACGTGGTGTTGTAAAGAATGAAAATCAATCACATAGAAGACATTTACAAACAAAAAAATCGTAAGGCTGCAAGGACAATATTCTTATGGATCCCACAAACCGCATATCCTTAGAAAATTAATTTCAGAAGCTTGGCCCCATGGGCTCCCCCTTACAGTGCACTCACTTCTTAGGGCAACCAAGCTTCCAATCTCCATGAAACTCCCATGGCAGATTGGTCATTTCTACTAAGAATTGTGCAGGTGCGAGTGCCTTGGCAACGACCGTTGTTGCACCAAAGAATAGAAGGTTTGTGGTTTTCTAAAACAAAGGATTTATTTCGGGCACCCGTTCAGAAGGCCACGCGAGAGGCATTATCATCCCAGTCTACAGAGGTTAGGCTCTGTAGGTTTCGACGCACCACAAGGGTACTGGGGAGTCAATTGTTGGTCCGCAAGAAGTTCTGTAATGCTAAGCTTTCCTTAACATTCGAATTTATATACCATTTGGGTGTCGCTTGGCTTTAGCGTTTTCTCGATTTGAGTCGCTTTGGGGTGAGTACTTTTCCCACCAAAGTAGGCCCAAGATCTAAGGCTTAACAAAAGCGAACCAAAATATTCATAGTTCAATCGATCTTTGTTTAAAAACAAAGAGAGAGCACATGAATATTTCAGATCACATTCGCATGGTGTTCTTTTTAAACCAAAATCAAAATGTGAACAAACAGAGAATGCATAAGGTTCATTTTATCCATTTGTAGTGTTTGTCAAGCAAAGGGGTTAATTTTAACCGTTTGTAGTGTTTTCTATCTAAGAGTTAATTTTAAACCCAATGAAAAACAAAGTGTGTTGTTCTTTTTAACCCATATGCATTTGCATGTCTGTTCTTTTTTAACCAATGCGTGTAAAATGCAAGTTGTAAAGAAAAAAAACAATTAAAATAACATTTAGTTAATTCCAGTTGGACACATGCTAAAACAAACAAATTAGTAGCACAAACAAAAAAAACTCTAATCTAGAAATAAAGAAAACAAGAAAAAAAAAGATAGAAAATCGGGACAAAAATCTTACCAGTCATTTGCAGCGCAATAGAGCAAATGTGGCTAGGTATGGTGATTGTGGCTCGATATGGCAATTGCGGCTCAGGATCTAGCGATTGCAGCTCAATATGGCAATTGCCCCTCTAAGGTATTAAACACATACAAAGACGATGGGTTTGGTTTTTGATCACCAAATTTGCACAAGGTGAGATCATACTCCCTACCATCTCAAGCATAACAAACAGTGTTCATTCACCCCCTAATTAAATCTATATGATGGAAGACAGATGTTCATTTTAAAGCACCAAAATTGAAATGTGTTCTAAGCTAAAATACAGTCGATTTCAAAATCAAGTCTTCAATCAATCGTCCTTCACCAAATTAGTTAGTAGTTCCAATTTTTAGTCTTTGACAAGACGTCCTGAAGTAAAAATATGCAAGACATCACTATATATATATATCTAAAATTTGTCTGGACCTATATTTATGTTATTTTTTATTGAATATTTTATATAGATATTATAAACTCAAATGATGTTACAACATCTTTCCAATGCATTTTTTATATATTTATATATTAAATTTTAAAGATTTCTACTAATACATTTGAAAATTTCCATTTTGTTATTTTTGAGACACCTTAAAATATATACTTAATAATCACAAGAATGCCTTGGAATTGATGGAGGAAATTGAGGGGTTTATTTTATGCATTTCATTCAACATTAAATTTACCGTGCATAATTTATTTCAACTTAGAGATGAGTGTTTGGAGGTGTCAACAGATTCAAATTTTAGATTTTAATTAAAAAAATGATTCAACATTTAAATGAAAATAAAAGTGATTTAATTTTAAACTCAAATTGCTAAGAAATTAAAGAAACTTGCCCCTCCCATCTTATAGATAAATGATTCATTAAATTAAAATTACCCCAAATCAATAAAAATACACTTTATAGTACACAATAATTTTATCAGGTATTACATGAAGAAAATAACACACATTACTCATGACTATTTTTCATCAAAAATATGAGTGTGTTACAACATGATAGCTTGAACTATTATATTTTTCATGTTTTAATGCAATTAAATTTATGCATGCTAGTAACTAAGCTTTAGACTTGTTACTATAAGTTCTATAATTCAATCATGTTATATAACATAAGAATGTTATGTTTCCATAAAAAAATAGCATGTTATTAGATAGTGTGGTAAGTCTATGAGCCTTTTTGTACCTAAGTAGATAGTCAAGATATAGTAAATTTAAATATTTTATTTTTCTTAGATAAGGTATCCCATTATGAGAGATCGTTAGGATTTGTGTCTCAACCTTCAATCCCTATCTATTAATACTGAACAAAATCTAATTTTCAAGTTATAAAACAACAAATATATATAAATTTCAACACTCATAATTTAATTTTTGGCTTGGAACATGTTAGAAGAGACATTAATTCTAAGAACATGATAATTACAACAAAATGCATCTCTTTCACATCTTAATATTTTTAAATGGGCACAATCATATAGAACTCATTTTTATGGATGAAAAATATATTAATAAACTTGGGAGTAGATGTTAAAATTATTCCTAAAATAAATTGGGAGGAGCTTGGGAAACCAAATTTACATGATACTCCCTATGATATAGTACTAGATGAGGGAGAAGATCCAAAATTTTCATTAGCACATGCTATCTAATATAAAGGTCAACCTATTGGGTTTAAAGGAAAAATAAATTTTGTGGTGTTTGAGATTCAAAAGGACTCTTTGGTGCTTTTAAAATTTTGTTTAATCTCAAATTGGTTCATGTAGAATGTAATGAAATCTTTGACTCCCAAAAAGAAGAATTAACATTTTATACATGGAGGGCTAGATAGTGCATATATCTTTGAATATGAATATAGATTAAGATTATGACAAGAAGATAGCAAAAGAAAGAGATGTAGAAGAAGATGACATATTTAGATGGCTATATTCATTGAGGAAGCTACCTAAGAAAATATCATAATCACAAATTTTCATATTTATTCTTGTAGATTCATATCTCTCTTGGAAATGCTTGTTGATCCATCTTCTCAAATTTTCTTTTTTCATATATCTAAGGGATACACTTATTGCTATAGATTATATATATTTTTTATGTTGTACTCATCTTAGTTATAGATGCACATAGGATAAGAGTGCAACCATATTAATCTAATGTCTTTTTATTTGATTATTTGTGGAGGTAAAAATACCAAATTAGGGATTTGACAATATTGGTAAGATAACCAAAATTCACCCCTTTCCCTTTTTGGCACTAGCTACATGTATTCTTGGAAATCTCTTCATATGAAGGTTTTGTGTCTTTTCCTATCTATCATAATTATATTATCTTAGAGCTTAGTTTAAATAACATTATGACCATTTTATATCATTTAATTTATTTTACAAAATTTATGTGTTATTCTACTATTTAGTTTCTTGTTATTGGTTGTGTATTTTATTCTTATTTTATAGACTTTCAATTTTTTGTATAAACTGGTGTTTTTTATGTACAACAAAAATCTATGTAGTCATATAGACCTTAATGTAGTCATGCTACCATCTAGGAAACATGATGTAATTTTTATTATCTTCTATTGATTCATATTCTAGATTCCTATCACATGATGAGATATCTATTTCTCAACTCTCATTCTAGGTTTTTCTTTGTTTATAATTAAATCCCATTTTTAATATTTTGTTTAATAAAAACATAGTACTTTTTTTTTATAGGAAAAATAAGCTTGCATAGTTTATATAGGTGAAACCAATTTAGATAAGACCATTTACACTTGTTGATTTATCTATTTTGGATAGTATTTTTATGTTATTAATCTTATCTAGGAATAAAGTTAGTTAAAACTTTCAACTTTTTATTTAGGTTATCAAATTCAATACATTTTTCTTTTTACTATCAATATGTTTATTTCTTTATAAATTATTTCATTTTTATGATATGAATTATTTCATTTTTATGAAGAATATTCTAATTCTATGTTAGATTATGTGTTAGAAAATTTAGAAAATATTATTTTAGATGCATACTTCTACATTATATGTTCCTCGCATATAAACTTATTTAGTTAATGTATGTTTTATGTGTATATTCATCGTACTTGTTGTTAAATATATCCTAATCCAAAAATAGTTATTGTTAAATAATATGATTCTATTTATTATAATACTTATAATTTTTACCAATTTTTGTGTGTTTGTGGGGTGTTTGAGCTATCCCCACCTTCTCAACTAATTATCACTATTTAGGTTTTTTAGATGAGTTTAGAAATTCTCTTTTGTTGAATTATCTTGTGTCATCTTCTTTTATCCAATTTGTTTATACATAATGATTTCCCTACTATTGATTTTCATGTATTGATACAAAGGGAGATACCAAGATAGAGGAGGAAATACTGGTGAAAGATGGTGTTTCTACCATATCTATATAATTGATGATGCACAATTGGATGAAATAAATATAAGAATTTAAAGAAGGACATAAACATAGATAGATGCAAAATTGGGTGCTACAAAAAAATAAAAAATAAAGAGAATGTATTGTAGATCAAAACTAGTAAAATATTTAGTATAAGGATTCATAAAATCTAGTGATAACTTGCAAATTTTAGTTTTATAGAACTCATTGATGATGTGCATTTGAGTTTTCATTTTCAAAAAATTGAAACGAGGAACCTTCAATTTTCTTATATATCAATTATTTGATGCATTTTTCCTTGTTGCTAGATAAAACATATGATAAATGCACTAAATTGTAAATAAATAAATTTACCCATATTTGACGAGAAAGAGAAGAAATAAACATGTACCCTGTTTCCTTCTATGATAATTTGTCAAGTTTTGTTTGCGTCAATTTTCTTCTTTATCATTTGAAAATTTTTGTTGAGCTTTGTTTTTGCTTTTTCCTTTTTGTCCCATTTTCTTCTTCAAAATACAATTGATTGATTTAAGCTAACAACAAATTTTCCTCCAAAATGCAAAAAAATTGTCACAAAAAATTGAAAAAACGTACAACAATAAAAATAAATGCAACAATAACAAATAAAATATAAAACATTCTCAAAAAATTCATCATTTTTTAACCTATGAAATGTCTTTTTCAGTCGACACGCTTGGAAGCATGAGGGTCGCCTAAAAATCGTCGTTTACACAAGCGCTTGGAAAAACGCAAACAAACCCTAGAAAAGTTGTTTGAATTTCGTATGTATACTGAGGGGGTTCGGCCGAACCAATTTTGTGGGGTTCGAACGAACCCCTTTAAAATAATTTCACTTATTATTTTAAAGCGGTTCAATCGAACATATTTTTTATGTTCGTTCGAACACCCTTTTTCCCCTATTTCCCCAAAAAATTGATTTTTTTTGTAAAAAATTGTCTTTCGAAGCTCAATTTGAAAATGAAAATGCATAAAACTTCAGAAACCCAACTAGATAATAATATTCCTTGCAATGAGCTATCTGTCGAATATAATTTTAATATGGTTTGCTTTTATTATGTATTTTATTTTTTAGTTTTATTAAACATAGGTTTTTCACTGAAAATTAAAATCTTTGGTCTACACATGTGGAAAAATAGCAGATTATCAAAATAATTTTTTTAAAAATACATTGAGGCTGGGTATTGATGTCCTTGATCCATTAAAAAAAAATTGAATTTCGATTCATACAAAAAAATTTATGTTGTATACAGTCCGCTTATGTCTAAATTGCAATTGGTTTGACTTTGAAACTTGATTAAGGAAAAAATATTCAATAAAAAACTATGAGACCAAATTACAGTGCTATATATCATAGTTACAAATCTAAATTCGAAAAAATTAGAATTTTATCCTTCATACAAAAAAAATTTATGTTGTATACGGTGAGCGTCACTTTTTAAAAATGTTATTTTCTAAAAAATACCAGTTTTCGTGGGAGATGGAAAAAAAAGTGCAATTTGATTCCAAAAATTTTGAAAAAAATATTTTTAGAATCTAAAAACAAAATTTGATGAGACTCTAGTTTGCATCATCTTCAAATTCCTCATGGTTTAGCCACTATAGGTGCCCGAATATGAAAATTTAGTTAAAAATAATAATTGCAGTGTCCAGTTTGGCCAAAAATTGTAAACCATTATTGTGGGATCACCCAAACCCTAATGCAAAGGCAATGCTAGCTAGATCTAGGATGATGAGGTTCTAAAAATTAGAAAAGTAGGTATTCTAAAGGCAGGTTCACCAAAATTTGGACAAAGGATTTTCGGCACTATAGGGCTCTCTTACTCTTTTAGGGTTTTGCACCTAAAAGGAGAGAGTTATACCAAGAATCGCAATGTCCCCACTCAAGACTAATGCAAATATGATTGAAATGTATTTAAACAGAATGTTCTAAATGCTGAAAACTAATAAAATATATTGACTAAATGAATGAAAACTAATGAAATGCAAGATGTTTAAAAATATAGTGTAGTATGCAAGAAGACCTAAAAATGTAAGTAAACAATAACATAAATTAATGAGATTTGAGGTGTACACCTGGAAACTAGAAAGTGATGGAGAGGAGCTCTAGAATCCTATAAAAGTCAATGTTGAAGCCTCCTAGGACTCATACGTCAAGTTGGGTGAATTAGTCCTATTTTGAGAAGATTCTACCAAAACAAGTTTCAGACAACTGGGTACTCAGATATGCAAAATTCTTGTTTTTAGCCTGTGCAATGGGACTCATTCACCACTAATGCTGAATTAGTCTACTTCTGTATTTCAAGAAAATCAGAACAGGAAACTGTAGTCTTCAATCTGCACTTCTACTCCTGATGCAAATTTGGGTTCGAAACTACAAAATTTGACCTGTAGATGTTCTCCAAGCCTTCGAAGCACCTAAATCTGTAATCACACAAAAGAAGAGAGAGAGAAAATGTTGATTGTTAGGGAACAGGGGTTTTCCTTGGTCAAACCCCATTTAGGTAATTAAATCAAATGATGAAATAAAATGAAGAATGAACATGAAATAATGGAATTAAAACCTTGCCATGATGATGGATCTTAAAATGTTGCAACAATTGATGAAGAATATGCCCTTGAATGCCTTAGAAGTTACCTTCAATGCTATCTTGAATGCTTGATTCATGCTTGCTTGACTTGATGATATGAATGAATGATGAATGAATTGCTTGGATAATGGATGGATGAAAGGTCTCCTTTTATAGAGAGTTGAGTGAGAGGCTATAATAAGGATCATGATCAAGGGCCAAGGGCCCAGAATAAATTAGAAAATACTTTAATCAAGGGTGGAGATTAATTGAGAGAAAAAAGACATGGATAGGTAAAGACTTGAGGTGGAAGATAAGATTGGAACAGAAAAAGAGGTTGTTGGAGAAAATTAAATAATAAAAATTATTTAATTTAGGTGGCCAACATATGAGAAATAAATAAGATATATATTTTATTTATTAAAGAAAGGTAAGAACAAATAATTAAATAACTAAAAATAATTATTTAATTATAGAGGAAAGGTGGAGTGTCAAACATTAAATAATTAAAAACAATTATTTAATGGAGAGGAAAAGAATAATTAAATAAATAAAATAATTATTTAATTATAGAAGAAGAGGGAAAAACTAACTTTTGAATTAAAATAATATTCAATTCAAAAGTGGGGAGGAAGGACCAAATATTAAATAATTAAAAATAATTATTTAATATTGGAGGGAAAGTGGGAAATAATTAAATAAATAAGATTTATTTAATTATAGAAGAAAAGGGTAATTAGGCCTAGAGACACAAACTTCAATGTGAAAGTGTGATTAAATACACTCTACAACATTAAAATGAGGTCCACATAGTCTAGAAAGGCACAACATCCAATGTGAACGTGTAAAACACATTACAACACTAGATTAAAATTAGGTTTAATTTACAATCCTTCTAGATTAATGTGAGAATATAATTAAATATATTTTACAATATTTAATTAAGGGAAAATAGGTCCATTAGACTTAGATGGTTAATCTAGAAAAGTGTAAAAGTTATTGACAACACTATACAACACCTTTACAAGACATGCATTTTATTCAATTTGTCAGGGCCCAAGACCTAATGTGAATGTACTAATCATATTGCAACATTAAATCAAGGCAAAATCAAACCAAAATCACAAGGAGGGGCTAAACAAGAGAAAAAGAAGGGTTATTTTTTTTGTGTCCACAATTTTACTATAAATTTAATTGTAAATAACTAAAATATAGTCAGCTTAAATATACAAGTCTCATATAAAGGATTTTCATAATAAGTGCATATCTAAAATCAATTTAAAATTACAAAATTAAATACAAAGAAAATATAATTCAATGCAATAGGCACATCGATAATGATAACTCTAGCCCTAACCCTAACCCTAGCCCTAGCAATAATAATTTTGTCATCCATGTCCCGCTACGAATGCTACTAGCATATATGTATTCTTTATTAATAATATATATAGAAATGTTGAGAGATATCCTTCTCGAGGCGTCTATTGCACTTTAATTTTTGAATTTATTATTTATTAATAATTTAATTTTTGAATTTATTATTTATTAATAATTTAATTTTTGAATTTATTATTTATTAATAATAATATATAAATAGACGCCTCGAGAAGGATATCTCTCGACGTTTCTATATATTATTAATAAATAATATATATATGTTATTTTTAGCTTCGTTGGCATAGTTCGTTATCTTTTAGTCATAGCTAGTATATTTTAAAATCACACCGTATGAGAAAAGTGTCAAGCATTAAAAAATTCAAAATCATTATATATATATATATATATATATATCAAGCTCTGAGGGGATGTAGGATTTGCATTCATAGAGTATTTTAGATAATTTGATCACAAACGTTGGTGCTCGATGATTTATTTGTTTGAAATTTGAAAACAATTACTAGTTGGTCTCGAAAGGAAATATTTTGGTGGCTTCAAAAAAATGTTTTCCATGAGCTTAAATATCTATCTTGATAGCTTAAGATGATCCCAACAAACTTCTCAATTACAAATGTAACCTTTAGCAAACTGTCAACTATCATTTTGACATTATGAGATTATGGGTAGAAATAGTGTTGTCTGAGTTGAACTAACCATTATGGTTTGAACGTTAGTTGTTAAATAAATAAAAATATTCATATCAACATGTTGGGAAAAAGTAGTAAGTTAGATTGCATCTTATTAATTAATAATCCAAATGCTTTTGCATCTATTTGAAAGCCAGATTTGAAGGATATGTATTTAAATTACCATTGTGTGAAGCGTAGATTGCATCATAGACCTTTCAAATTTTAGGGAAAAAATTGGTATGATAAGTTAATGGTAAACCCATAGCCTCGTCACCATGAAATTAGAGTCAAAAACATTATGATTTATATGACAGTTGTAAAGATCAAAGACTAGTTAACTATACTCGAGGAGTACAATGAATATTGTAAACCTTGATAAACCATAAAGTGATAGTTATGCAATTGTTCTACAATTATGATTGTTTGCGATCTATTTTAGAGTACATCAATGCACAAAATTCCTAAATATTTTTTTTATTCCTTGTTGGTCTGTAAGTGTAATAGGTACTTAAACTAATAATTAAGGGATTTTGTGTCAAGGAAATCCTTTGGAAATATATAGTTTTATATTTAGATTACTTATTATTGACCAATAAGGTTAAGTTTAGTATAAACAATGCTTATAATCAAATGGTTAAACTAATGTATGAACGTATATGACAGATAAAGAAGTTGAGATTAGGAGGTATTTATGAACTGAGAACTTACTATAATTAAGGTTTAACTGCTAAATAACTTTATGTTCAGAATTTAAGGGTAATAAGATGGAAAAGAGTTCTAGGCTAAATATTTAGTTGTAAGACAACCTAGTAATATGAACCAAGGATAAGATGCAATAAATATGAGCCTCATCTCAAGGTTGCATAATCTTGTAAGTAATGGTGATTCTATTTAATGGTACTACAAATATGATTTACTAAACATATCCTTGATGTTGAAACTCGATACTTTAATAATTCATTGATATCATGATAAATGTTTTGTATGACTACATGGTGTCTATCAATCTCTTAAATACAAGAACCTTGATATTGAAATTATTATTATACCTATAATAAATCGTAATACAAATTGTATACCAAATGGAAGGCAACTATTGTTAATTTGACAATGTTGACGAGATTGGGTTATGAGATAAATCCCATGTAGCATCTCTTGATACCCTATTGATGACCATTACGGTTAGGTTTAGTTTAAATGGAAAGTATGTATAGTTATCTAGTTTGAAAACCAAGCTTTTACAAGAGTAACGAGATACACCATAAGGTAAATAAAACTTGAAGGCTAAAAATATTATTATTACTAGTAGTATGGAGTGTATATCTATATATGAAGATATGTTGAGCATAGTATTGCCAATTGTCTAGGGTATGATTCAAAACATTGATTATGCTTAATGCAAGTTTGCAATTAATAACATGTCTTTCAAAGTTCAAAAGTATTTAATGGGGCTTGGTTGATATATGTTGTACCTCATAAGAGGATGCCATAAATGATATTGGATTTATAGAACTGTATTAATGCGGGACGTTACTTGGACCCCTAACAAGTCTTCTTGCATTATGGATGCATGATAAAAATATTTAAATACTACCTTATATGGATGTGTATACTTTATTTCCTAATAACCTCATTCTATTTATGGATAGATCTCCATGCTTTGGGAGATATATCTGAGATAATATTCTTGACAAAACCTAGTCTAGCTATATATTTTGAGTAAGATAATCTTACAACAAATAGAACCTTGATGTGTTTGGAAAGAAAATTATTATTAGTGCTAATGATTAATTAACTCCCTTGGGTGGAAAATCATATACCATTGTTTATTAATTGTATGAGGGATTTTCTATGTTGGAATTCCAAGTGTAGGCTCCTTGAGAGAAACCTTGTAAAGAGAATTACATGTGACTTTGATCCATTTGGAAGCGTGTACACGTAGGTAGTCCTTGGGTGAAGGATGTCCCTATGCCCTCAAATAGTCCAAAGGGGGGGGTTTCCTAATTGGTTTGACCTTTCCTCCTCCATAAGCTTTAGTTTGAGGTTGAAATGGGTACCAAATGGGTATGATCAAGTTAAGGAAATTTAATATGTAATATGCTTCTAAATAGTAAACATAATGAAGTAAGAGATTGACTATTTTATAATTGGTATTTGAATATATGTATATGTTGGGTAAAGTCCATCACGTGTTGGCCCCATGTGATTTTTACGTGTTGTGAAAACCGACTCCATATCTAGAGGTCGAGATATGTATAGGCATGTGTATCTGTTGATGGTGATTGTGATTCATGTTATGTATGACCAATACAAGTGTGAACCTCCAGGATATTTGAGCAGTGATAGGCAGTCATTAGACTATGCCAATGATCGATGTTTGGGATACTTCTAGGGACTAGTTGACATTCACCTAGTTCACAGAGGTGAAGTTTTTTATGGGCTACCCTGGTTATGATGAAGATATGCCAATGGTTGCACGAGTAGGGATCCATCCCTATTAGTAATGGTAATCTGGTGCTAATCGTTGTATCGAGGGGGTTAACTAGCCGTCACTAAGGGAACGAAAGTGACCAATGTCAGTGTTACCCAAGATTGTGAAGAAGATAGCTGACAATAACACTAAGGTCACAAGGTGGTATATTTCGGAGCTAGTTCTTACGTGGACAAACTTGTCACCAAAGTCCTATAGGCAATTGAAGTGATAATCCACCAGGTTATGGTAGGTTCACTAATTGTGGAAATCCTTGGGATGGTGGATGGACCTGTAGTGTAGTATGGGATGCACTGAATCCCCTTCCCAATTCTTAGATTGTATATATAGCCTTGTGGGGTTGAGGACATACCTACAATGTAGTATGGGATGCATCGAATCCTCTTCCCATTTGTCCAATGGTGCAGAAGATTAGAGGAAAGGATAGGACCCACAATGTAGCATGTAATGCACCGATATTCTTTCTATTTGGAATGCATTATGGACATGTGTTATCCATTGTGATGTGTTAGTTAGCCATTATGATGTGTTAATTAACTATTGTAAATGTGATGTATGTTGGAGCTTGTCACTGTGTGTATGTGAAGTATGTTGGAGCTTGCTACTGTGTATGTGATGTATGTTGGAGCTCATCACTATACATTTATGATGTATCTTGGAGCTCGTTATTGTGTATGCATGATGTATGGTGGAGCTCATCATTGTGTATATGTGATGTATGTTAGAGCTTGTCACTATGTATTTATGATATATGATGGAGTTAGTCACTAATGTAAATGTGATGTGTATGAGATAATCATTGTGGTACCTATGATGTACATATGAGCTAATCACCATTATACTTATGATTTGTGTATGATCTAGTCACTGTTATATTAGTGTTGTGTATGAGCTAGTCATTTTGTGTATATGGAGGTATGATCATGCCTTACATTGTGTATGATCTTTGGGATTATAGTATGATATGCCCTTTGTGAATATTGTGAATGTTTGTACACTATTTCCCAAGTAATGTTTGGTATGGACCCAACACTTGATGGAAAAGTTATTATCATTATATTATAATTGGTTAAGTTGATAGCTTACATGTACTTAAATAATAGTCATGGGTTAAAAGCGAGATCAAAGATCTCATCCAAGAGGAGAGAATGAAATTCCTCTAATATTGTAGGGAGAACTATGAATCCTTTAATTCCCATGAGGGGATACATAGGGAGGGTCACCATGAACCCTCGAGGCTTAGGTTGTAGATCTAGGAAAGACCTTAACCATGGGACTTTAACACTCTTTCGTGTAAGAATATAATTGGCAATAATGAGTTGATGCCACCATGGGAATGGAGAAGTATCAAATTTAACACTATTAAGCTTCATGGAAGGTGCTCAATCGTTTAAGTTGGTAGATGTTATGAATGCAAAAAATAAAATAGTAGAGCCCAAGGGGCAGATTTTACATTTGTATTAGAGCAACTAGGTTCAAATGTTGGACATATGAAGCTCACTTGACTTTGGATTGACTATATTTTCTTACACTACCAATTGATCATGGATAAGTTGGTCACTTAATATGTATGGTTTTATTTATCTTAAAGGCACTTTTAAGCTCCTAAGAAACGATGGCTAGACCTAACCAAAAAAAAGAAATGTGGATGTGTGCAAAAGGGAATTTTGATATATGAATTGTAAATGAAAATTAGAGTGCGCAACAAAAGGTTAAGGAATTTGATGATTGTTATTTCCCTTAACCCACTCTTTGGATATGATTTTACCCCTTATCATGTGGTAATTATAATGACACATTGAAAAATAATTTTGAAATACTTGGTGTATTTAACTAACAAAAGTGGTAATTGATGCATGATACATTGATATCTTACTAAGGTTACCTAGTTAATGTGTACCCAATGACATAGTATAGATACATTTTAAGAAATATCAACCTACAGATTCAAATGGGTGTTTGGATATAGTAAAAATGCTCACTTAAGGGTATGTTTGTAATATGTGCCCTCCTAAATATTATAAAATTATTCCAGATTCATCAAATCAAGGAAAAGAAAACCACTTGGGAGGCAAGAATAAGGTGTTCAAAACCAATTAACTTGACGAGTAAACCAAACTTTTGAAGAAATTAACAAATACAACCTTCTAATAAGCCGAGATGGTTTATCCCAAGAGGGGAAGAATTTCATATCCCTATAGTTGAATTCTAGAAAGTGAAGGAAATGGACGTTGGAAATGCCATTAACCGGCATGGTCATTCATCAAATCTTTAAAAGGATAAAGGGATTTTGTCAAAAATAGGGAAGAAACATTAGGTGAGGAGACAATTATAATAAATAGGTGAGGGCATGGGACTGAATAAAAGGGTCTGTGCCATTAATGAGTATGGCACCCTTGTCCATGCGTAGTGGAATTATGCAAGTTGTGTGGAAAAAGGAGGTGTTTGGTAGTCTTTAAAACCCTTGTGACCCCTCATTCTATAGATTTGAGCTTTTACTTTGGGAGAAAACATAAGGCAGAGAGAAGGAAAGGAAAAGGTCATGGGAAAGAGAAAGAGGCGAAGTCGAGGGGTGAGAGGAGAGAAGAAATTGCATAGGAGAGGAAGAAAATAAAATGCAAGGAGATAAGAGAGAACACATGGGGTAAAGGAGGTTGACTGAATTCTTGCAAGAAGAGTGAGAGGAGAATAGCTGATAAGGAGACGTTTCATAAGATACACAATGATTGCAGACGTGTATTCGCAAGGATGTGCTTTCACAATAGAAGAAAATTCGTCTCTATTATCCAACACCGCATACATAAGATATGGAATACTTTGAGCTTGTGCCAAAATGGGAGTTGTGGAATAAGGTATGGACATCCATTAAAGTATAAAATATAAATGGATTTTTTATGAACCAGGGAGGGGATTTTTGAGAAAAGTTATAGGAACATGGGGAAAGGAATAAAGGAACAGCCAAATGGTCTAGATAGACATAAGAGGGACTTGTTGAAAATGATTTAGAAACTTTAAAGCAATACACAGTTCGCATAGGTAAATCTAGAAGCCACAACCTTCGATTTTTCCCTCCCTACCTGCGCTGCCATGAGAACTTCAAACATAGGGTGGTCTTTAGGCATTCGTTCAAGATTCTATGAGACTTTCCTTTTAGAGCAAGCTGCTTAGAGTATTTTTTGGTACGAAGGTAAGTGGTTTAAGATCACCATTCTTTATATAGTTTTTGGGTGTCAGATTTTAAATCATTAAATTGTTGTTATAATGATTCATTTTAGCTTTGTTGGCATGGTTCGTTATCTTTTAGTCATAGCTAGTATATTTTAAAATCACATCATGTGAGAAAAGTTTCAAGCATTTAATTTATATATATATCAAGTTCTATTACTTAACTCTGTGATTTCATTGAGAGGATGTAGGCTTTTAGATAATTTGATCATAAATGTTGGTGTTCGATGATTTATTTGTTTGTAATTTGAAAAAAATTACTAGTTGGTCTGGAAAGGCATATTTTGGTGGCTTCAAAAGAATGTTAGCCATAAGATTAAATGTCTATGTTGATAGCTTAAGAAGATCCCAAAAAGCTTCTCAATTACAGATGTAACCTTTAGCAAAATGTTAACTGTCATTTTGACATTATGAGATTATGGTAGAAATGGTGTTGTCTGAGTTGAATTAACCACTATGGTTTGAACTTTAGTTTCTAAATAAATAAAAATATTCGCATCAACATGTTGGGAAAAAGTTGTAAGTCAGATTACATCTTATTAATTAATAATCCAAATGATTTTTCATTTATTTGAAAGCCAGATTTGAAAGATGTGATATTTAAATTACCACTGTGTGAAGTGTAGATCGCATCATAGACCTTTCAAATTTTAGGAAATAAATTGGCATGATAAGTTAATAGCAAACCTATAGCCTCATCACCACGAATTTAGAGTCAAAAATATTATGATTTATGACAGTTGTAAAGATCAGAGACTAGTTAACTATACTTGAGGAATACAGTGAATATTGTAAACCTTGCTAAACCATAAAGTGCTAGCTATGCAATTGTTGTAGTTATGATTGTTTGCAATCTATTTCAGAGTACATCAATGCAAAAAAATTCCTAAATATTTTATTTATTCCTTGTTGGTCTGTAAGTGTAATAAGTACTTAAACTAATAATTAAGAGATTTTGTGTGAAGGAAATCCTTTTGAAATATAAAATTTTATATTCAGATTAATTATTATTGACCAATAAGGTTAAGTTTAGTATAAACAATGCTTATAATCAAATGGTTAAACTAATATATGAATGTATATGGTAGACAAAGAAGTTGGGATAAGAAGTTATTTATGAACCAAGAATTTACTATAATTAAGGTTTAATTATTGAATTTTATGTTTGAAATTTAAGGGTAATAAGATGGAAAAGAGTTCTAGGCTAAATATTTAGTTGTAAGACAACCTAGTAATATGAACCAAGGATAAGATGCAATAAATATGAGCGCTGGCTCGAGGTTACATAATCTTGTAAGTAATGGTGATTCCATTTAATGGTACTACAACTATGATTTACAAAACATATCCTTGATGTTGAAACTCGATACTTTAATAATTCATTGATATCATGATAAATGTTTTGTATGACTACATGATTTCTATCAATCTGTTAAATACAAGAACCTTGATATTGATTCAAATGGAGCGATTTTTTTTTGGGTTAGTTTTATTACACATATGATTTACTAAACATATCCCAAGGACTTGCAAGCAAAGATTGATGAAGGGGAGGTTGAAATTCCCGAGGATTGATTCAAATGGAGCGATTTTGTTTTGTGTTAGTTTTATTACACATTTTATTATTTGAGTTGGACTTGGTATTGATAATAATAATAATAATAAATTTCAGAAAATTAGAATTTTATTTTATTTTAGAATGAAATATAATTTTCAAGATATTGTAGTGATTTGATTATTTATTTCCTCTTCAAATTTAAAGAACAATACAATCTAATTGAACCCTAAAAAAAGTAGGAATATATTTCTCTTGCAAACATATAAATTGATAATAAAAATTATCAATTAAAATACTTAATTTTGTTTGTAATGTCAAATATAAAAACTAATAATAAAAATTTAGATTAAAATACTTATTTTTATTTAAATTATTTTATCATTAAAGATGAATCTATAAACTAATATTATTAAGACATTAATAACTCTAACTCTAATTATTGCACTTAGAAATAGAAATCTAGACTCTATTTATGTTTAAAATGTTTTATTAATGTCAAATTAATACACTAATATTAAGAAAGCAACCATGCACCTAATAGAATCAACTTATGGCATTGATCAAGAGCAAGCAGTGACGTAGGAATCTTTCTTTAATAGTAGGTCATTCGCCTCAGCTCCTTTATCGATAAAATATCAAAAAACTAATATCAAAACCTTGAAGAAAGGGAATTGTAGAGACCCTTCATTGGTGTTGGATTTCACCAATGAAATCTATGAGCCTAAGTTAAGTAGAAATCCAAAGAGCCTTTGAGAAAGTGCACATTCTAGGATAATTCAAAGAGTAGAGAAGAGGGAGTTTGACTCTCTCACATTTAGGATATGGTCTTTAACACTGGCTTAATGCATGGTGTTGTTGGTGCACCTCTACCTAAAACTAGTCAATGCATTTGCTCACCTATACAACCTCACTAGCAAAAATTTGGTGGGAAACCACCTTAAGCTCGTGATCAGTGTTGCAGCTATCCAAGACATGCTTTGCACCCCTCATGATCCTTCTATAAAGGTTTGTTCACAAAAGAGGATGAAAAATTTGTGGTCAAAAAAGGATTCCCAACTCAGGTTTCTCAATTATGAGCTCAGGAGAGATTGAAATGAAACCCAAATGCCTAATATTTTGGTCCCTCACAAGGCCTTTTATCAGGATATGTAGGATATATTCTCTATGCTTGCTTTTATTTTTGGCCTGGATAAAAATGACTGTGTTTATGAATTCTAGCTGAGAATAGATTTCCTCTTGAGAAAGCAACATAATTTCAAGATGGACTTTGCAGATGTGATTACAGATAACATGTACCAACAATTAGAAGCATACAAGCATGAGCAAAAATTTAGGTACTCATCTTTCTTAGCCCATCTATTTATTTTTTTAAATATGGACTTCTTTAGTCCATTTATGGGTTTGGAAATCATGGACTCTTCCCCAGTCCCCAAGAGGATCCCAGTGTCTACATGGACCCATATTTTGTTAGTCACACATGATTATTATGAGTTTTTTGAGTCATTTTGACTCCTTCCTTGATAGACCAGAGCCCTTGAAATATCACTTTTCAAATCATGGCCCACCAAATGAGTTAGCTAAAGAATTTAAAGTCACCTTGTGATTGGTTCTTTGGTGCTCACATCTCTTTGCTCCGAGTACACAGATTCAAGGGGGAACCATTTAGGCTCCCTGCAGATTTGATAGATAGAATTATAGTGTTGGAACTAGCCCAATAATTGTGTGTTATTGATTCAGAGTATGGGTTTGGTCAAAAGAAAAATTCCATCTATGAACTCTTGTTCACAAAGAGAGGGATATCAGTGAAGAAAAGGTAAGAAAAATATATGCTCACCATGAGGTTTGTAGAGTTGGGGTTAGATGTACTCTATGATCAATGGAGCTATGACCCTAACGGTTGTATGGCAAACTTGAAGGTGACCTTGTAACTCATCCATGAGTAGTGCCCTTTTTGGGAAGCCCACGAGTCTCTGAATAGTGATGAGCCATATGTTTACATTGATTTGGAGAGTTGTAGGGCCACAAATGCCCCCATGGATTTATTTCTATTTTCCTAAGTGGGATTTCAATTCATCATTAAAAATTTCTAAGGGTCTTTGCCTCATACTTGATAGAAAGGGCTAGTAAAGAGAGAAGATCACAAATTTTGGGGTTTAGTGCCCAAAAAATGATAATTTAAATGTAGAATATGAAGTTGTCTTGATAAATGGACAATTTCAAAAGTATTAGGATGAGGTGCATCCAGATCCATCCTCAATATTTGATATGATTTATATCCATAAAGAGACTTTGTCAGAAAAGTAGTCAAAGGAGAGACCAAAGGGACCCCTGCCAGCATAATCAGAGATAATTTACAATGTCATGGGATATAGGAGCCAACACTCTTCATTTCCTCAGGGAATTTTGAATCCTCGACAAACTTAGGTGCCTACGGGTTCAATGAGTGAAGGGTCCTCATCAAGCACCTCATCACAACCTATAAAGAGAAGAAGGCAAAATTATATTAACCTTAGCCAATAATTAGATGAGGAAGAGGAGGAATTCATCACCAAAACATAAGCTCCAATGTTTTCAACCATGTAGGTATGCTTCTTTACCCCCTTTCTCTCTTCTTTGTCATTGGTCAGTCCCTCTATGACAATAGTTCCTACTACCTCTCAAACTTTAGCTATTGAAATTTCTACCATTTTGAGCATGTCATGGGATATAGGAGCCAACACTCTTCATTTCCTCAAGGACTTTTGAATCCTCGACAAACTTAGGTGCCTACGGGTTCAATGAGTGAAGGGTCCTCATCAAGCACCTCATCACAACCTGTAAAGAGAAGAAGGAAAAATTATATTGACCTTAGCTAATAATTAGATGAGGAAGAGGAGGAATTCATCGCCAAAACACAAGCTCCAATGGCTTTGACCATGTAGGTATGCTTCTTTATCCCCTTTCTCTCTTCATTTTCATTGGTCAGCCCCTCTATGATAATAGTTCCTACTACCTCTCAAACTTTAGCTATTGAAATTTCTACCATTTCTCAGCCTTTAGTTTCCTATTATGTGTCCATGTTTGCGTCTGTGTTAATTCACACTCTTTCATTATCAATCGCATAGGTGGTCACTCCTCCATCACCTCCCTTTGCTTCTCATGCTTTACAAAGTATCCCTCCCTTTTCCTTGTCTATTTTGAGGTTCCCATTATCCACTTTGAGGGAGTGCAAGCAGTAAGTTCCCAAGTTGTATTTCCATTCGGCCTCCCTCTCGATACCCCTTTGCGGGGAAATATATTTAATCTCCTTCCACATACTGTCCTTCCACCTACTATCAATAGATCAATGCCACTTGGAAGGCTTGAGAGGAAAGGGCCCAAAAGAGAATGAGGAAAGATAACTTAAAGCCCACCACCCCAAGAATTGAGACTATTTTTTATCTTTCCCACCAGACATTGATGGTAGCTCATAAGACACCCAAGGTACTTAAGGTCGAGGGGGAGCTGAAACTAGAAGATTATTCAACCCATGTAGCAGGCCTAAACCTAAGTCAGGCCCACCCCCAAGACAAGGTTGAGCTAAAGGAGGAAACCCAAAAGGTGGTCTCCACTAAATTTCTCAAAATCAACAGACAAATATATAAGAAAGACCAAGAGCTTGCCTAAGTTGAAGCTATAGTGGAAATATTGACCACAAATTTCAAGGACAAAGATGATGAACTCTTGGAGCTGCATAAGGATATACAAATAGGAGCCACCAAGGAGGCCCTCCAGGTTGAGCAAGTTGAAAAGGCTAGACTTCAAAAATATTTAAACGAATCCCAAGCCCAAATTCAAAGGGAAAAGAAGGATAAGGATTTGGTTGCATCCAAGTTTCAAAAAGAGTTGGATGAAACATGGGCTATGAATGATAGTATAACAAAGCAGCTAGTCAAGGCTCAGGCCTAAAGGGATATTGAGGAAGAAACACAAAAAAGTAGTTGAATCCAAGATATAAGAAAAGGAATATGTACTAACACTACTAGATAAAGAGGTCTATGATTCTTTGAAAAATTAGGAATGACTCCAACAAGAAGTTCAAAGCACAAACCAGTAGCTCCAACAATTAAAAGATGTTATCTCACATCTTGCAATAAATGAGTATTCTTCCCATGATCTGACAACTTCATACATCACATTGGGAAAGAATCAAGGGAATAACTACTTATTTGAAACCTATGCTTAGGTTTATTGTGGATTCCCAAGAGGAAAACACAAAAAATAGTGTTGTGGTAGACCAAATTCCATCCTCTGTCACTTCAAAAGTTGCAAGCGCCTAGCTATTGATTCAAAAATTATGTGATGCGACTAACAATGCCTTGAATGTTGTAGGAGTGGATAACAAGAGATTATTGGTTGAAAAGGCCAATGAGGTTTTGAGTTGTAATAAGGTGACCCTCAAATGTAAAGCATGTTTAAATTATGCTTTGGATCAAACAATTGTAGGTATGAAGGGGCACATCGGGCAACTTGTTCATTTAGGAATCCCTTCCCATTTCCTTCTAGATAAAATTGTCATGACAAAGGATTAGATGAAGTAGATATTGGAAGGGAAGCAATAGGACCAAGCCACTTTTCAAGGCATCATTCAATCTTTGACTGTTGCCAAGGTGGAAGGGGTTTTGTAGTCACTTACCTAGCTTGATTTCTCTTTTAAAGAGATGATCACTTTGGATAAAGTCTCCAAAGCACTAAAGAAGAAGGTGTAACCATCTGAGGAGGAATGGGCATCTATGCAATTCTCTCTTTAAAATTTATAAGAGAAACAATTTTCCCCTTTTGATTTTGGAGAGTTTTATACACGAAATCAAAGTTCTAGGTTCTCACCTCTACAGGAAGAGTTCCCCAAGAGTTACCAAAATCTATAGACTTTGTCTACTGCACCCTTATTTTTTGAAGGGTTATTTTCCAAGGCATTGTTAGTAATAATTCCTTTTCTTTAGATTGTCCATGATTTTGCACTTAAGTTGAAATTTTGCATAGAGAAAAGCCACATGTCAAAGTTGTGTATCTACTACCAAAACTGGAAATTAAACTTATATCGTAATGCAGTAAGATGTCGTGTGGTAGCTTTGCGCACCAACTGAAAAGCATGAGTGGTGTTTGTGTTTTATAAAGCACCTTCTTTTCCCCAAGTCACGTGTTAATCTTGTGTAGCCCAAAAGGACTTCTAAGTATCACAAATAATATATGACACATGGTTGGTCGGGACTTTTTTTAGAGTAAAGGTCTTAACTTAATTATGTTGATTAAGTTACCTTTATTCCCTTCTTAAGATTTCACGTTAGTTTGCATAAAGTGACATTTAATAATTATATTAATTATTAAATGTTATCCTATTAGGGCTTCTATTAGGGTTTTTCCTATTAGGGTTTTATTAGGGTTTGCATGATCTCCTTTTTATAAGGATTGATCCCATTGTATTTCATATCAATTCATTCTCTCATTCTCTCTGATATATACATTTTCAGTTTTCAGAGAACCCTTGCTTGTTTGTCTCCATCTCTTCTTTTGTGATAGGTTATTTGCATGCAGGTGATATTCGGGGTTTGTGGTGTTGTATTTTCTCAACTTCTACATGGTATCAGAGCTCCACACCTGCTGCTTCTTGTTCTTGTTTTGAAGATTTTTGGAGCTTCAAGGGTTTGGGGTTTGTTTTCTTGATTTAGGGCATACCTGCAATTTTGAAGCATTTTCAGCTCAAACGGACATCGCCATTGTGTCCGCAGCAGTCCAAAACCCCTAACTCGAATGTTCATTCATCCATTTTGGACAAAGTCAAAATTTGAGGCAAAATATTTTTGCAAATACGAGCGTACGGCCGTCCCTGCCTGGTAAATTTTATTTTCAAAATTTTTTTCCGCCTATCTATTTTTCGAAAATTTTCGTCATAAATTTATTTCTGCAAAAAAAAAGATTATTGTAAAAATTTTATTTTGATCTTTCAAAAATCAAAAATCAAAAAAAGGAAAAAAATATATATTTTTAAAGCCTTTCGGCTTGTGGACCCAGTACTCGCAGGTACCTGCGCTTGCAGGCCTGTGGGCCCTCTTGCCTAACGGTCGGTGTATTGCCGACCACCGGCGGCCTTAGTGCCGATCGGCGGTAGACAGTACCGTCGACGGCGGTACAGTGGCGGTCGACCGTAGGCGGCGGCCCCCGCCCATTCCAAAAAAAAATAAAATTTAAAAATGTTTTTTTTGTTGTTTTTTATTTTTTTAAAAACAATTTTTTCCAAAATAAGTGCAATCGCACTTTTACAGTGACGGTCGTTTGGCCATCAAATTTAATCTAGTCATTTTGCTGTGATGGTCGTATGACCGTCAAATTTAACCCAGCGCTGGCTTTTTCCCTCTTTGGAGCTGATTTATTCCGGAGGCCGTAGCTTGGGCATACATTATCAGTTTTTGGCAAACAAGATATCCTCAGAAAGCTGGTTTTCTCATCTTTTCAATGATGTGGGTCTCATCACTTCTTTTTTCCGTTGGTGCATTCTACAGCCAGTTGAAGACAAAGGGGCTATTTTCAGTCTCAAGCTCATAACTTTTGATCAGTTTCTCCGTTTTTCGCAATCTCACAGCATTGGAACCGTATTTCAGAGCTCTTCAATTTCATCCATGCCATTTTTCTAGATTTCACTCTAGGTATATTGTATTTAGTTATTTGTGTTTTCACACTCTGGTGGATTACCTAGACATATTTGCTCTTGGAAACTTTTTGTTTGCATGGGATGCTTTATTCTTGGCTGTTCTTCATGTATTTCCAGCATTTTGTCCTTTGAGGACATTTTGAGCATCATTTGTAAGCTATCTTTTATGTAAACACACTGAGATAAAGTGCCACACTATTGTACATGCATCTTTTGGGATTTTGCACATAAGGTTGTGCCATATTTTGTACTCGCACTGCTATTATAAAGTGCCATGAGGGGTTGTGTAGTTTGCCTTTGTTTTGCCATCACATCTTTGTCCAGTGAGTATCCATCCACGATGACATTGAATCCATACCATGGGGGGTTGTGTATTTTGCCTTTGTTTTCCATCACACCTTTGTCCGGTGAGTGTCCCTCCATGACGACCATGGATCCATATGATTCCAGCCTCATACATGTGTGCTTTGTTTTGCACACCACTTTTTCAGTTGCAGGTGCTATCTTGCGCACTTTCAGATGTTTCTTCTCTTTCATGCACTACAAGGTTTTTCACATCATTTAAGTGGATCTGTCAGGCTCTCCCAGTTCAGTATTATGGGGGGGTTATTATACTGTTCATACTTATGCTTCCTTGGTTTTTCCTTGGAAGGAATCTTCCATTCTCAATTGATCAGTGTTTCAGACTATTGGTTCTTGTGCCATCTGTATCTTCGTTCCAGGTGTTTGCCTTTGTTTGCCATATGATTCGAGTAGTGTAGTATGGGCACTTATGCAAATTATTGTCTTCTTGTTCCTGATCATCCTATCTTCAACAGAGGTTCTTCAGCACCATAGCAGTCATCTTTCGACAGTTGTTTGCAGCTTCTTTTGCTTCAATGATGTTCTTCTTTTTGGTCTTCTGCATCTTTTTTTGGAGTAGAGCTTTTTCCCATGAGGTTTTCTCTATTTCTCCTCTTTACAGAGATTTGGTTGTATTTGGGTACTTGATCTGGCCTAGTTGTCGGGACCCATATTTGCCTTCTTGCATTGTAGTTGCCTTTGCCTTTCTGCATTTGTTTGTAGCTGCACTGTTGCTCATCTTAAGGGGGGTGTTAGAGTAAAGGTCTTAACTTAATTATGTTGATTAAGTTACCTTTATTCCCTTCTTAAGATTTCATGTTAATTTGCATAAAGTGACATTTAATAATTATATTAATTATTAAATGTTATGCTATTAGGGCTTCTATTAGGGTTTTTCCTATTAGGGTTTGCATGATCTCCTTTTTATAAGGATTGATCCCATTGTATTTCATATCAATTCATTCTCTCATTCTCTCTGATATATACATTTTCAATTTTCAGAGAACCCTTGCTTGTTTGTCTCCATCTCTTCTTTTGTGATAGGTTATTTGCATGCAGGTGATCTTCAGGGTTTGTGGTGTTGTATTTTCTCAACTCCTACAACTTTTAGCAAGTCCATTGCAGATAAATGGTGGAGGCCGACACGTGGTTATAGCTTGTGTGCATCCTGAGGAACGAATGCCCGTCATTGAAAATCATAATAATGAGGCTCACAAGTGGTTACAAGGAGAGATCATGGAGTAAAAAATGACATCATTTCCCCCTATGGTGGGCTGCTTATGATTGCCTAGTTAGGCCATTTCAACCGTCACCATGATGGCGGGATTCTCAAGCATGAAAGTGGGGAATATTTTTTGTTGTTGCGGTTCTCGTCGAGGAGGGGTGTTTTCTATTTAAGTTTGAGTGGCACTATATTAGGGGTTGTTCATCATCTTTGAAAAAAAGAATTAGAAGGATAATATTTGATTTCTATAATTTCTCTGACCTTAGCAGCTAGTTTTGTATGAGGAAGACTAAATGCATGTTTTAAGCACTACTGGCCTTTGTTGTGTGTTTTATTTCCTCTATCTAAATATAATTATGCTTTGTGTTTTCATTGAGAGATTTTATTTGTTGATTATTATAGCAAGCTTTTATATTTTTAGTATCACATATGCAGAATTTTGGATCATGTTAACACTCTTTCAAACTTTAGACTTAGAAGGATAATAGTTGATTTCTATAATTTCTCAAACCTTAGCAGTTAGTTTTGTACGAGGAAGATTTAATGCATGATTTAAGCACTAATGGACTTTGTTGTATGTTTTATTTCCTTTGTCTAAATATAATTATGCTTTGTGTTTTCATTGAGAGATTGTAGTTGTTGATTATTAGAGCAAGATTTTATAGTTTCAGTTTCACATATGCAGAATTTTGGATCATGTTAACATTCTTTCAAACTTTTGTAAATTATCACAAGACTGAGATTATGATATATTGTATGATGGGAAACACCATTAACATGTTCTGGTGTATCACCTTAGAATATTTGTCTTGTATGCATTTATTTTCCACTTCTTCTCCTTTCTCCCCTCATTAATTAAAGTGAAGAGTCGACTTATAAATCCTAGAGGTCATTATGTGAATAGAAATTTGGTTCCACATTCTCAAAACTTCCCAAGGTTGTATCTCTTAAGCGTCAACTTTCAAGATCAATATTATGATTTATTTGTATTCCAACATGAAATTCTATATTACAGACCTCTTAGGTGGGTTTAGTGTTGTTAGAATCCATTCAAGATCTTGGCAATCCAAATAATTATTCTAGAGGATCCTTGCCCATTTAGCTTGAGATTTTGAGAGCATATTCCATAAAAATTTGGCTCTTAGTGCCTGATTGAGCGTTGCCTAGTTTCTCATACCTACACCACCCATGTCCTTTAGCTGAAATATTTTGTCCCATGCTACTAAGGGAAACTTTTTTCTATGATCCTTGGACCCTTTCCAAAAGAAAATCATCCATCCTTTTCTCCACTTTGTCTCAAATTTTTGTTGGCATCTTTAGACTAGACATCAAATAGATTCGCAAGGTCACAAACATATATTTCAGCATCGTGATTCTACCCAAGGAGGACAAGCATTTTTCCTTCCATAATTATAACCTACTCATGCCAATTTGGGCCCAAGATTCCTAAAGACTAGCCTTACAAGCCCCACTAAAGAGCGACACCCCCAAATACTTTCCAAGAAGATTATTGATTTTAAAGCCTAGGATTGTTGCAATTTCCCTCTACTTATTAATATCTATATTGAAAAATAAGACCTCAAATTTATTTTGGATAACTTTTTGTCTTGAGGCTTGATAGTACTTCTCCAAAAAATTCGTCATTATTCTAGCCTCCTTCTGAGCAACCATCCCAAAAAGTAATGCATCATCATCAAATTGTTGATGAGGGATTAGGTCCTAATTTGATGCCACTCTTAGACCCTTCCAATCTCTGTTGATCCTTGCCTCATGAATGAGGTGAATCAGAGCTTCGACCATTATGATGAACATAAATGGTAACATCAGTTCACCTTTCCTCAACCAATTGATTGAAGAGAAGAATCCATGAGGGCTTCGATAACCAACATGAAAAATATTGGGGAGCTAATACAACTCCAAATCCAATTACACCATGAATCCATGAATCCTAATTTTTCTAGGACCTTAATGAGGAATTCTTGGTTCACCTATGTAAACAATGATTTTGGTTACCCAAGGGTTCTCTAACTCTTCTAGGTTTTTCACCTAGAAGGAGAGAAAATGGGTCAAAAATGCAATGTAAACACTCAATATTAATGTAAATGCAATCCAATATATCTAAATATGATGTCTAAGTGCAATAATCTGAAAAGGGAATGATTTAATGATGCTAAACTAGGGAAATGCAAAGTACTGGAAAACACATTGTGATATGAAAAATGATGAAATAGATACAATAAAGAACAAAATAAAGGTGCAAAACAGAAACTATGCACCTCGAAACTAATGAAGAGCTAACTGGAGATTGCAGAGAACTTTGAAATTCTAGAAAATTTGATTTTTAAGCCAACTTGGACACTTACGCCAAGCTGGGCGACTCAATCTCAAATCAGGGGAACTGCCTAGAAAGTTGTTTCTGCCAAATGGGTATCTAAAACTGTAAAGATTCTTGAAAAATCAGTGTAGTGGGACTAAGTCTCCACTATGGATGACTTAGTCCACTTTGGATTTTCTACAAATCCGAAAGCGGAAACGAAAGCCCATAGTCTACATTCTATTTTCTAACAGAAATCTGGATGTGAATCTTCAAAAAAGCATACTAAACATAAGATAATTTGATTTCTAATGGGGGGTTTGCCTCGATCAAACCCCTAGTTGGTATTTAAACTTTGTGAGAGATAAAATTTGCATAAAACCCTAGCCCTAAGTGTGTCTAATACTAGGAAAATCTGAAGTAAGACAAAACCCTATTCTAATGTGCTAGAATAAGATAAGTAAATGGCACTTGAATGATGCAAGACTTCAATCCAAGAAACCCTACAACATTTCAAATGAATGCAAATGACTTGCAAATGGTATGCAAACCTTAAATCTGAAGATAGAGAGAAAATGGAAGATGGAATCACTTTGAAAACAAGTCTTTAGGTGTGATTTGATGGCTAGTTGCATCTCCTCAATCTAGATTTCTCCATGATTCACCATAGGCATCCAAGATCAACCCTTTGCAATGTGAGATCTTGAACAAAAAGTGAGCTTGAAGACCTGAAAAAACCCTAGTTTTCTACCATAAAGCTTCAACTTTATTGTATAAAGACTAATGAAACTTCTTGTGAAAGATATTCAACACTTGACTTTTGATTTTGCATTTTAAAAATAACTAGGAGATATGAAAAATTACCTAAAAACATGTATTTATAGGCATTAACACTGAATTAATCATTATTTTAACTTCCCAGGCTAACATCCCTCAAGAATTTGAATTAGGTTGGTGATTTTCCTGCTGAAAAGTGGAAAATACCCCAAAAGGGACTAAGTCGCCACCCTGGGCGACTTAGTCCCACTAGGGATTTTTGAGGTGGGTTTCACAAAATTTGAGTGGTTTGAATGTTGCTTGTCAGGATTTAAGTAATTTGTGAGTGAGATAGGCCTTAAAGTCCAAAACCATGATCATTCGGGGCCTATAAATGCAATTTTTAAGGGGTGATTGATGTAAGGTGTCTAAAATAGGACTTAATTAGGCCATAGATTGCACTTTTTGCCAAGGAGTACAATTTTTGTATCCACAACCTGATCGTAGGCCTTTTAGATATTTTATTATCATCTATTCAAATTTATTCTTTCTAATGGATTGTATAGCTTCATGTGCGATTATAATACCTTATATGATGTATCTTCTCAAGTTGAATCCACTCTGCTCCTCTGATATGATTTGTGGCAACAAATTCTTCAGCTTGTTGGCTATGGTTTTAGCTACTATCTTGTAAATGATATTGCAGAGTAAAATTGGCTTGAATTCCTCCATATTGACCACTTGTTGTTTCTTGGGGATGAGAGTCAAAAAAATTTTGTTCCAATCTTTAGCATTATATAATTATATATATATATATATATATATTTGTGCATCCTTAATCGCTTGGTAAATCTCATGACCAAAAATATGTTTGAATTTGTGAAAGAAACTTGCTAGGAAGTCATTCGAGCCTTGGGAATCATCCCCATCTAACTGAAAAGAAACATTCCTCATCTCCTCCTTTTTCAGTGGGCCACACATCTCCCTACTTTCTCAACCATAATGATACTCGAGATGAGAATCACTAATTCCTCTCAAGTCTTCCCCTATCTTTGATGTGGCGTAATATTTCATTTATTTTGCTAGCCTCTCAATCTTTTTTCCCACTCAGATCATGTTTTCTATTCTCTTTTAAATATCTTTCTTTGCACACTTTTAACTTAGCTTTCACAAACTTTTTTTATCTTCTATGCAAAGATTCGATGGTTTCATTCCTTTAAGTTTAAGGATTTTATTAGAAGGTGTCTTTTTTAAGTTAGTTTTAAATTTTTTATAGTTAGTCTAGAATAAAGGTTATTTATTTATTTGTTTATTTTTGTTAGATTGAATGTTATTTAATTAATTTTGTTAATTTAGTTTAAATTTATATTTTTTTAATTTAGGTAGAGTTTGATTTTTAGATTTAAATTTAGTTTGGATTGTTATTAGATTTTAGATTAGAGTTTTAATTAGATTAAATTAAATTTAGATTTATTTTTTAAGTTTAAGGATTTTATTAGAAGGTGTCTTTTTTAAGTTAGTTTTAAATTTTTTATAGTTAGTCTAGAATAAAGGTTATTTATTTATTTGTTTATTTTTGTTAGATTGAATGTTATTTAATTAATTTTGTTAATTTAGTTTAAATTTATATTTTTTTAATTTAGGTAGAGTTTGATTTTTAGATTTAAATTTAGTTTGGATTGTTATTAGATTTTAGATTAGAGTTTTAATTAGATTAAATTAAATTAGGTTAGAAAATGCTTTTGAACCGGAGCTATGAACCGCAATACAAGCATTCAACAATACCACCCCAACGGGGTTTGAACCTTGGTGGCAAGAACAACAATGACACCTCTAAACCATCACACCATGCCAATATCGAAAATTTAATTTAGATTTTTAGTTTAATTTAGATTTTTAATTTAATTTAGTTTTAATTTAGATTTAGATTTAAAGTTTCCTAATTTAGATTTAGATTTTGTTTTATCATAACTTTGTCATACAGGCTTCAAATCGCACAAATGAGGACTTGTCAAAAAGCTGACACGACCAACTTCACAACGGTGCCAAAATTATCAAGTGAATGTGTCATTTTCAATATTTTTTATTAGTCAAAGTCAAACTTGCATTTAAACTTCAAATGAGCATATCTTGAGCAAAATTGATCCAATTTCGAGGATTTTTATTTTTAAGTGCATGAAATCTTCTAAATTTTATGTTTAGGCAATCCATTCAGCTGTATCAATTGGGTAAGTGCACCAAGATGGTTCCCAAAAAGGGGACTTAAGTGGAAATATTTTTTTTGAAATAAGGAAATACTGACCTTGGACGTGAAATTGAGGATAGTTGCACTCAAAATTTTGAGATGGAACAAAAACAAGAATCGAAGTGCTCTGAGTCTACTTTCTAAACTACTAATTTATTTTTAAAATGGTTGAGATTAAGGGGTTCAAAAGAGGGACATACACAAATTGGTGATGTTTTTGTCAAAAAAACATAACATAGCAACTCTAGTACGACCCTCATACGGTGAACTTTTTTTAGTATTTTTAAAATCTTAAAAGTCAGAAGTTAGCTAACGGTATGTAGTTGATGCATAATTTTTCTGATAATTTTTTAATGAATATTTTATTTTTTACTAATTTTTGAAGTGGACACTTCCTCAAAAATAGAATTTTGGTCGTGCTACCCATACAAATTTTGGAAAATAATTGAACTTTTTTATTAAAAAAAAAATTGTAGAATGGAGTCTAGTTTCTAAAAATGTAATTTATTTAAAATTTCGATGAGCAGTTAATTTATAACAAGAAAAAACACCAAACACTATTTTTTGCCAAAAAAGAGACATACAAACAAAATAAATTATGGATGAAAGGCTTAACATTGTTAGAAAGTGAAAAAAACTACATCATTGGATAGATAAAAGAGAACGTAACATTACCTAGATGTTCGATTTGTTTGATATTGAACCACGTGCAATCCTGATGGTGAGCACGAACTCGATTATGTGAAATATGGTAGAATTTGTAAAAACACATCTTTGGTCGTTGGGAATGCCCTCCAAGCCTTCAGGTTGGTATTCCAAGCCAAATACCAAACCTAAGGCTTGGGGATTCCCAAAGCAAGTTATAACGTGAGCGCGTTATAACGCACTCGCGCTATATCTTAGTTATGGCATAGTTTTTGGCTTCTGCGGGAAACATGTCAACTAAGACATAATGTGAGCACGTTATAACACACTTGTGTTATGTCCTCCTTTATGTTAAATTCTAGTCTATTGAATGTATGTTGATATATTTGTATGTTTGTATGTACATATATGCTTTTATGTCATGTATGTATGAATGTATGCATGCCTGTATGTATGTACGTATGCCTGCATGTATCAATGCATGTATATTGTATGTATGCATGTATGTATGTAAGATTGTATCTACACATGTATGTATGTATGCTTGTACGGATGTTGGATTGTATGTACATATGTATTATGCTTGTATGTATGTAAGTATGTATGTATTTACATATGTCTTTAGAGGGAGGGAGAATTTTAAGAGAGAGAGAGAGAGTCTGGAGAGAGGGAGAGGGGGTGGAAGTGAGAGGGAGTGGGAGAGAAGGGGTAGGAGTGAGAGGGGCTTAGCTAGGTAGGGTGGGAGGGAGGGAGAGAGTGAGGGAGAGAGAGAGAGGGGGGGTGGTAGATAGAGAATTGAGAGAGAAGGAAAAGAGAGAGAGAGAGAGAGAGAGAGAGAGAGAGAGAGAGAGAGAGAGAGAGAGAGTTATGTAGGTAGGGTGCCAAAGGGAGAGACTTCAGAGTGTGAGGGGGGTGAGAGGGAGAGACTTGAGAGATAGGTAGTGAGAGGGAGTGGGAGAGAGAGGGAGTGACCTGATAGAGGTAGAGAAAGAGGGGGGTGGAGTGAGAGGGACTTATCTAGGTAGGGTAGGAGGGATAGATAGAGCGAGGGGAGAGAGACATAGAGAGAGTTAACTAGGTAGGTTGCCAGAGGGAGAGACCTGAGAGAGAGGGGATGGGAGGGAGAGACATGAGAGAGAGGAAGAGAGAGGGAGTGGGAGAGAGTGGGAGAGAGTGGGAGGGACATAGAGAGAGAGATGGATAGAGGGAGCGAGAGAGGGTGGTAGGGATTGATTGAATGAGAGGTACGTAGAAAGAGGTAGAGGGTAGGAGGGAGGGAGGGAGAGAGAGGTGTGATTTATAGATTAAGAGAAAGTGATAGGGGTTGAGGGTATAGGGTTGAGGGATTAGGGTGGAGGACCTATAGGGTTGATGGTTTCTAGGGTATTAGGGTTTAAGGGTTAAGGGTTGGGAGAATAGGGTCAATGGTATAGGGTAGAAATTTTAAGGGTTTAGGGTTGAAGGGTTTAGGGTTAAAGGTTTAGGGTTGAGGGTAGAGGATTTAGGGTATAGGTTTAAGGGTATATGGTTGAAGGATTAGGTTCAGGGTCCAAAGTAAAGGGTAGAGTGTATAGGGGTTGAGGGTTTAGGGTTTAAGGATTGAGGGTTGAGGGATTAAGGGTTGAGGGTTTAATGTATAAGGTAGAGGGTAGAGGGTAGAGGGTTTAAGGGTTTAGGGTTTAAGGGTTGAGGGTTGAGGGTTGAGGGTTGAGGGTTGAGGGTTGAGGATTGAGGGTTTAAGGTTGAGGGTTGAGGGTCAAGGGTATAGGGTCGAGGGATTAGGGTTGAGGGTCCAATGTATAGGGTAGAGGTAATAGGGGTTGAGGGATTAGGGTTTAAGGGTTGAGGGTAGAGGGTTAAGGGTTTAAGGGTTGAGGGATTAAGGGGGTTAAGGGTCTAGGGATTAAGGTAGAGATTTTTCTTGGATTTAAGGGTGTAAGGGTTGAGGTATTAGGGTTTAGGGTAGAGGGTATTGGGTTGAGGGTTGAGGGTTGAGGGTAGAGGGTTTAAGGGTTGGGGGTTGAGGGTTGAGGGTTGAGGGTTTAGGGTCGAGTGTTTAAGGGTTTAAGGGTTGAGGGATTAAGGGTCAAGAGGGTTGAGGGATTAGGGTAGAGATTTTACTAAGTGGGTTTAAGGGTTGGGGGATTAGGGTTGAGGGTAGAGGATTGAGGGTAGAGAATTGAGGGTAGAGGATTTAAGGGTTAGGGTTTAAGGGTTGAGGATTTAGGGTTGAGGAATTAAGAGGTTATAGGTTAGAGGGTAGAGGGTAGAGGGTTTAAGGGTTGAGGTTATAAGGTTGAGGGTAGAAGATTGAGGGTATAGGGTTAGGGAATTATGGTTGAGGGTCTAATGTATAGGGTAGAGGGTATAGGGGTTGAGGGAATAGGGTTTAAGGGTTGAGGGATTAAGAGGGTATAGGGGTTGAGGGATTAGGGTTTAAGGGTTGAGGGTTGAGGGATTCAGAGGGTATAGGGGTTGAGGGATTAGGGTTTAAGGGTTGAGGGTTGAGGGTTGAGGGTTGAGGGTTGAGGGTTGAGGGATTAAGGTTTAAAGGGTTGAGGTTGATGGTTGAGAGTTTAGAGGAGTATAGGGGTTGAAGGGATTAGGAGTTTAAGGAGTTGATGGTTGATAGATTTGATGGTTGATGGTTGATGGTTGAGGGGTTGAAGTTGAGGGATTAAGAGGTACTTAGAGGTTGAGGGATTAAGTTTAAGGGTTGAGGTTGGGGATTAAGAGGGTATATGGGATTCGAGGATTATATGGTTTAAGGTTGAGGTTGAGAGTTATAAGAATTATAGGGTTTGAAAGTTAGAGTTTTAAAGGGTTGAGGTTGAAGGTTTAGAGGATTAAGAGAGTAGGGGTTAGGGATTAAGAAATTATAGGAGTTGAGGATTAGGGTTTAAGGGTTGAGGGATTAGGGTTTAAGGGTTGAGGGTTGAGGTTGAGGGATTAAGAGGGTATAGGGGTTGAGGGATTAGGGTTTAAGGGTTGAGGGATTAGGGTTTAGGGGTTGAGGATTGATTGTTGATGAATTAGGGTTTAAGGGTTGAGGGTTGAGGTTGAG